>JAOEGS010018459.1:0-20319 GCA_025447755.1 Corythornis vintsioides | reverse complement strand
GATCTCCTAAAACCTGAGGCACTCCCATCATTTTTCTTACAGAGCAGAACCCCCAGATAGAAGAACCTGAGTCCAAAACAGCCTCAATCTGAGCCAGTAGCCACTAAAAACCAGCAAGGAGAAGTGATGCTGCTGTATGAAATCTATTGAAAACCAAGCACAAGAGGTGTGCACATCCCAATCCAGCCCTGGGAAGAGCCAAGCAGGAGTCCAGGACTTCCAGATTTCACAGCTGTACTTTGCTGCATTTGCTTAGGGAAGAGTCGGGTCCCAGGTCACAACATCCCCCTAATCCTCTCTGCTCTGCACCCTGGAACACACCAAACCCCCCCAGGCAGGCAAGTGTAGATGAGACAGCACCTGAGGCTGGTTTAGGGACTACTGCAACTCCCACAGTATGCAATTTACTTTATAGCTAATCCTCAAACTGATGATGTCCACTGCAAGTGACAGCACGACCACCAATTTCCCCAGCCTGTTTTAGGCTGTTCTCTCAGAAGGGGAGAATCCACCTTCCCCAGGTCACAGATCCAGCATGGCCATGGCAGAGGGTTCTGCCAGGGTCCTGTGCCAGGAAAAGCAGCCCAGGAGCAGCCCCAGCTCATTGCCTCTGAACTGGGTTCTGCCAACATCCAACAGCTGTGGGATCAGCATCATTTGGGTCATTTCCCCCACAGGTCTCACAGCCCCATCACCTCAGGCAGGAGGATCTGTTGGGTAGAAGTGGCTGCAGCACCAGCACCTCCAGCTGCTGGGATCAATTCTGTCAGAGCACAGCACCTGAGCCCAGCAGAGAAACCCACTGGTGACCACTGGCCAGCCCAGCCTGCAGCTCACCCTGTCAGCTTCAGGCTTCTCCACACCCCACAACCATGCAGAAAGTTTCTGCCACATACATGGGACATCAAACTCCCACAGCTCAGGACACCACAAAGATCATTCTCCTGGCCACAAGAGCAGATTTTCCTCCTCCTGCCAATGCAAGAAATGGATTGCACTGCTCTTCACATATGTTGTGCTTGCAAAGCACCTTCACTCTTCAGCTGGAACCCTCTTCCCACCAGAAAACTTTGTGTCACCACTGTCAGAGGGGCTGCAGAGTACTGCACTGCCCTTCAGCAGCACCCCAAGAAAAGGTTATCACCAACACATCGAGTGAAGCTTGAGGGATGACACACCTCAGACCACCTTTAGCTGGAGGCACCTGAACATAGAAAGCAATTGGTAAACAAAAAGCTTTATAGAAAGAGCAAGTCTAAGCAGATCTGCCTCTCTTTGCTTTAAGGGGAGTGCAAAACTATTGCAGCACCCTCCTGCCCCACAATGAGTCCCTATCAGTGGGCTCAAACTCACCCCAGGTGTTGGATCCCACACCAGTGGAAAGGATTGAGGTGAACTGGGAAGACCCGGGAAGATTTTGGGGTTTTTTTGCCCCCCCAGTCCCTAGTTTCACAGGGACAAGAGAAAGGTGATGTCCTGAACACATCACCTGCCTGGCAGCAGAGCAGGAAGGTGCCCTTGCAGACCCTGCTCCAGCCTCCAAGCTGGAATCTCCCCTGCACAATGCCAGGCAAACCAAGATGCAGCTTCCTCCCAGGGCCTGCGTCACCAGCCCTCTCCCCCCCCCGGCTCTCATCCCACCAGCTGTGACCGTGATTATAAAAAGATGTCTCAATTAGCAAGAGCTGAGCAATTCCTCTCCCTCTCAAAACCCTTCCGAGGAAACGCATTCCAAAGCGGCGAAGAGCAACACTAACAATGTCTGGGCAATAAAAGCTTCTCTTGTTTGTATCAAAGTAACCTCAAACATCCTTTTTTTTTTTTCCCCAACCAAGCATCCCTCGCCTTCCATAGAGCTCACGCCGTGGAAGGGCTAGTGCTCTCCTCGACACGCCGGGTCCCTCGGAGCAGACAGCGCTAATTTGTGTGTGTGTTATTGGTTGCAGGTCTAGACTGGTGTGGTCTTTTTGTTGCAGCGAGCAAAAGAAGGGAGTCATTCATATTTCTTCCAGAATTCACACAAAAGTGCTCTTGTGCATCACAGATACCTCGCATCGCCAACCCCCAGCAAGTGGTGCTCCCTCCCGACCTCCTGCCAGACAGCACCGAAGACTGGGTAGACCCCCCCCTCGCCCCCCCAGCAGAGCAGGGGAAGGGGCTGCAGAGGTGCTGCCGGCTCCCCAAGGCATCTCCAGAGCCATCACCTCCACCGGGCACCTGCCCGGAGCACATGGAGCCGCTATGAGCTTTTCCAGCAAGGTTTTCCCACGGGAGGAGAAGGGAAAAGTCCCATCGTTGTCTTTCCCACCCCCCAAAAAAAAAAAACCCAAAAAAACCAAACCGAACCAAAACAAACACCACGCACCAAAATAAATAAAATAAAAGCCAAATAAAAATAACGCCCACGCGGTTTTCCCGAGAGAAGCCTCTGTCCCTCTGCGCCAGCCGCGACCAGGTTCTCACCTTCCCCCCGGACAAGGAGAACCCCTGACTTGGAACCGCTCGCCCAGGGGTGGTTGTGGGGAACCACCGGGACCCGGGGATATACAAATGCGGGTGGTACGGGGAGGGAGCCCCCCGGAGACCTGGCTGGGGAGGGGGATGCCGGCAGCGGAGAAACCCGCATCGCGCTCCCCTCCCCGGGGGCTGCGGCGCGTAACGGGACCGGGAAGGGTCGCGCAGGAGCAAGTGCACGGCGGAGGTGCCCCGGGTAGTCTACGGCACCCAAACCATCTTCCAAACCATCCCCCTACCCTCTTCTTCCCCGAGCACCTACCTCGTTCGAGCCGCGCCGCTGCCGCCTCCGAGCCGCTGCTCCCCGCTGCCAGCGCCGAAACACTCCCGGGGCTCCGGGCATCGTCATCCTCCTCTTCCTCCTCCTCCATATCCACATACCCCTTTCGGGTGTGTGGGGGGGGGTTTGGGCACAACCCCGGCGGGGAGGAACCCTGGATGCGGCTGGGGGCCCGCAGGTGGCCGGGGAAGCTGGACCGGCAGCGCGGCCAGAGATGCTCCGAGCGCGGCGGCCGAGCCATTCCCCTTTATATAGCTCCGCTGGGGCGGGCGGGCGGCGCAGCTTCACGGGACTTGTAGTTCCTCCCTCCCGGGGCCAGGAGCCGCCTCCTTCCGACCTCCCATCCCTCCTTCCCTCCGTCTGTCCCCGCCGCGGGGATGGGGAGGGCGCAGGCGATGGGGGAGGTCCCGGAGTGGTGGCAGGGTCGGGGTTGCTTCACACCAGGATCCCGCTGCTTCCCGGGAAGAGTTGGCAAAGCCCCCGCGGTTCACGGGACGCCGGGAGTCGAGTTTTTTTTCCGTGGCCAGGCTGACGCCAAAGCAGCTGAGTGCAGAATCCGTGCCCTGAACTGCTGGGTAAATGAGTAACCCCACCAAATAGTGAGCGCGAAGAGAGATTGCTTCAATTGTCCCTTGTATTGGTTATTGTTTAGTTTAATTATTGTCCCAATTATTAATTTAACTTAATTATTAACCCATCTGTGGAATGAATGAGCAATTAACCGTGCTCCTGACTTCAGGGCTAATTTAAGGTCCGTTCCTGCGAGCACGGCAAAGTCACCCGTAGAGCTTAGAGGGATGGATCCTTGTCCCGCACCTTTCCATGCTGCTCCATGAACCCCGTGTGCTTTTGACTCAAAAACCCGGCACAAAGCAGGTGGCAAATGCCACCGCCCCCAGAACCCTCCCCGGGCACAGCCCCTCTTCCACACTGAAGTTTGGGGAGGGAAGGTGCCAGCCGGGTGGGAGAATCCTGTGCATCCCTTACCCAGCTACCCACCGGGCTCAGCTCTGGGTGGGCAGGGGCAGGGAGCCAGATCCAACCCCTTCCCACCTGCATCGGGTCAGATTTATCCTCACACTCAGGAGTGCTGCCCAAGTGAAACCGCAGTAGTTTTCTAGGACAAGTGAGCAAGGGGGGGACCGGGATGGGGGGGGGGGAGAGAGAAGGGGAAAAGAGTGGGCGGGGGAGAGGAAAATCCTCCTGGCAGGTTTTCAGAGCCCAAAGCTGGAGTGGAAATGCTTCCCTTCCCTTAATTGCTTTGAGACCAGATGAATTTCTTGAAGAAACCGCAGCTGAAATGCTGCACGAATCACATTGTTGTGCTTGTGTTGGCTGCCTTCTTAAAGGAGGTAAAAGGTCATCGTTTATGGTATATTAAAAAGGAAAAAAAAAAAAGAAGAATATTTTAGCTCTGTGGAGGATGGGGTTGTGTTGCTTTTTTCATACTCGCATTCTGGAAATTAAAACCTGTTTGGCAAGCACCAGAATGTGCCTCGCAGTGAAGAGCAGAGCTGGGAAAACAGGGTGATGTGAGGCTCTGCCACAGCCCCCACATGTCCCCAAGAGCCACCCTGTCCCCAGAGCAGCAGGGAGATGCCGTGCAGAGGAGCAGGGCTCTGGGAGCTGCACCCCTGGCCAGCTCAGAGCTGCAGCCTGCAAGTCTCTGCAGCTTCAGGGCCCGGGAGGGTGCAGCACTGTCTGCCTGGAAATCCATCTGCCTGCTGTTGGGAAGTGGCAGGAAAGTCCTGATTCCAGTCTCTGAGAGCTCAGCTGATTTTATTCTAGCACAGAAATTTGCCTGCTCCCTTTGCCTCCCTTTTCTCAATGATCAGTAAATGGATGGAGCTTATTTTCCTTGCCTGGCTGTGTGTGAGTAGCTGTTCCCTGCTCTGCCTCTCAGCCACAAGAAGAGAAGAGCTGCCCGCTCCTCTCCTGTCTTCTCCAGAGTCCCACTTGGCTCCAACTTCCCTTTGCTTTTAGGAATCCTTCATCTGTAAGAGATTGCACCTTCCCAAACTTAGCAGGATTTGAACAAGCAGAGGAGAAACACAGTCAGGCAGCCTGCCCTGGGCAGCAGGTGAGAAACCTCAGGAGTCTGGAAAATCAGAGCATGGTTTGGTGTTCATAGTGGTAAGGGAGGTGCTGCCCCTCACCTGTTTCAGCCAGGAATCACCCTGAAAGCAGCTCAGATCATAAACCCAGTACTGGGTTGCAGATGGACAGACAGACACAGGGATGCAGAACTGGCCCAGCCCCTCTGCAGCAAAACCCCACTGTACTGGGTGGGGTGGGAACACATGGCCCTGTGATGCTCACGGGAAGGATGAGCTCACTGGAGTGAATGGAAAGGCTCTTGCTGGCCCTATGAGACCTGAACTGGGTCTCTAACGGGCTCTTGTCTGAGCACTTGGAATCACAGACCTGTGTGTTTGGCTGGGCTGTGACTCCAGAAGGTAAATTCCATTTTTATACCTTCATTATGAAGATTTGCTCCCTTTTCTAGTGGCATTTCCTTCAGAGCCACGTGCCCATGGGATGCAGCTCTGTCAGACATCCCTGCCCAAAGCAACTCACAGCCACTGCCACCTCCACAGGTCTTCAGCAGCAGCATCCAACCAGTATGAAGAACCATCTAAAGAACCTGCTGAGACACCTCTGCTCCGCACAGACACCTCCAGAAGCCCTTCTGAGGAAGGAGTTGGAATGGAAAGGTGAGCTACTCATTCACAGAGCAGCTTGGCATCGATTTAGGGGATGCTCCCAGCTCTGGTTTTGCAAGAACATGACGTGACGGTAAAAGGTTTTGGAAAGATGCTGAACTCTGCTGTGTGGGTGCCAGGTGAGGTGGCAGCCGAGCTGACACGGGATGGGCAGCCACACACCTCCCCCCCCCACCCCCGGGCACTGCTTTGCGTGACTACAGCCGGCTGGGAACACAAAGACATTGTTTTTAAATGATAGCCACCACCCCCCCTTCCCCGGCTCCTTGGGAGAGGACAGCATTCCTGTCTCGCATTCCTCAGCCACTGCTGAGATGGGGAGGGGAGACCTGAGCCAGAGGAAGAAAGCACCGAGTTTTAATTAGGAAAGTGGCCCCGTGTGCTTGTTGCACCGGTGGTGGGTGGTGTGGGCAGGGAGGGAGAGCAGGGCTGCCCATAAAGCGAGAGAAAAATCCATGTGGCAACGAGGATAATTACACAAGAGCCTGTGGATGTAAGAATGTCAACCAGATGTTTCCAACTCACAGGGAAAAAAAAACCCAACCCAGTAGTTTCCCAACAGATCCACTCAGAGCAGTTGAAAGCATCCTTTATCCTGCTGGGCAGGGACTCGGGGCTCTCCTTGGCAGGGAGGACAGGGTGGTTGGGTCCAAGGGCAAAACTGCCCCGTGGCTGCTGGCTCAGAGTTGTGTTGTGAAAGCTGGTAAGTGGAGGAAAACCTCAGCACAATGGCAAAGGGAAAGGGAAGAGGGTTTTGCAGGAGAGGAAAGTTTTGCTCCTTGCTCCGAGGCTGGATTTGGGTTCCCCTGTGTCACAGCTACTCTGTCCCAGTGTGGCTGAAGCAGCACCAGGAGGATGGGTGGGTGCTGGTTCTTCTCCACCTGCAAATATCCTCAGGATACTGAATTGCTGGTGGTCAGTAGCTGGCAGGGGGAAAGAACTGGGTTCCTGACTCCTCCAGGCAAACAGGGAAAGCATCATGAGGCAACTGGAGCCCGTCTGGCCTAACCTGCAGCTGCACCAGCCTTTCATGGGAGGGCAGAGCCTGAAAAACTGCTTATTCTTGTAAAAGTTTTGTTACTGCAAACACCTCCTCGGTAGCACGGTTGGGTTCACAGCCCCAGGTCGTGTTACTTTTACCACACTGGTCTGTGAGTGGCACATCTATAAAATTCAACGTGGACTTTGCTGCTTTTACCAACAAAAAAAAAAAAAAAAGAAAAAAAAAAAAAAAGAAAAAACAACATTTAGTGATGGGCACCAGCACTGGCCAATTAAAACTGGTTTGGGAAGGGTGAGCTGGGAATGTGTTCCCACAGGACGGCTGTTCCCAGGGCCTGGCCAGCACCATAACCTCTGGAAGTCCTCTGACCTTCAAATACCCTCCCCAGACCAGTTAAATATATATAAATATATTGAAATATGGAAACAAAAAGCTTTTTATTTCATGCTCGTGAGAGTGCCAAGTGTCTGCAGGAGCCAATAAAGAACCGTTGCTCCAGGGAACTGGGGAGCTGCGTTTCAGGTACAACACAAACAACCCGAATCTTTACCCAAAACTGGGACCAATCCCAAAATCAAAAAAGAAAAAAAAAAAAAAAAAAAAAAGGAAAAAAAATTAAAAAAGCAACCTTGAAGCTTTGTAAAAGGGGAGGAAAAGTGTGGTTACGTGTTTTCTGGTTTCTGCCTGGTGCTGGATCTCAGCCTGGACCACAAGCACGTGCTGGTGGGAAGGATGAGTGAGTGGTGGGAAACCTCCTTGGGGATGCAGAGCAGAGCTGGCTCCAAAAGCAGCAGAGGAGAGTGGAGGGGGAAGGATGGGGGCACCTCCAGAAATGCTCCTTTCCCCTGCAGGCAGCTGCTGATGGAGAGAAAGTGGCTTTGCTGGGGGTGAGCTCTGCAAGGGGATGTGGCTCGTGGTGGGGTGTGCCCTAAGCAAGGGCAGAGCAGGAACAGGTGAAGGATCTTGGTGCCATCACATGAGGGATGGTGCCCTGCAGCTGGCTGGGTGATGGGGGCTTGGGGCACTTGCAGCATGTGATGAGAAATAGAGAATTGGTTGGGTTGGCAGAGACCTTTCAGCTCATGGAGTCCAACCATCCTCCAGCACTGCCAGGGCACCACTGCCCCTGTCCCTCAGCACCACAGCTCCACAGGGGGCTTGGAAACCCCTCCAGGGATCACAGGGACTCCACCTCTACCCTGGGCAGCCTGGGACAGCCTTGGAGGGGAAGAAATTGTTCCTCAGCTCCAACCTCAACCTCCCCTGGGGCAACTTGAGGCTGGTTCCTCTTGTCCTGTCACTTGGAAAGAGAGGTCCCACCACTGACCTGGCTCCAGCCTCCTGTCAGGAGCTGTCAGAGCCAGAAGGTCTCCCCTGAGCCTCCTTCTCTCCAGGCTGAGCAACCCTAGGTCCCTCAGCCACTTCTCACCACACCTGTGCTCCAGACCCTTCCCCAGCTCCATTGCCCTTCTCTGGCCACACTCCAGCCCCTCAATGTCTTTCTCTTGCTTTCAATCATAGCTGAGAAACTCAAAACTTGAATCAAACAGTTCTGGAGACATGGAGAGACATTTCAGGACCAATCTGGTACCCTGCTCCTGCAGCTTTTTGCCTGCTCTCAACATCCCATCCATCCTCCATGAGCACTAGGAAGGAAAAAGCCACTGCACACATGAGAAAAGACACATCCCTCACCTGTTTGCACAGTGAGAAAAGCAAAGCAGGGAAGAGAGGTTTAAAAGCCATTGCCAAGGTCAGGCAGGAGATGTGGGACTCAGGACCTTGCCCAGGCTGCTCTGCTCCACCATCTCCTACCTGGCCCATCAGCTCAGGAAGACAAACCAGCTTTTTTTACCAAAAAGATTGGATAAAACCCTCAGAACATCTCCATGTACCAAAGCAAGGGAAGGGACCAGGTAAAACTCTGAGCAAAGCAAGAGGAAAATCAGTTCTATGCTGGGACTGGGACAAAGCAAATCCACACTCATGTGACACTAACCCCATGCCAGTGTATATATAAAGCTGTGTGGTTTATACTTAAGTTACTTAAAAAGAACTTTACAGTGGAAAGGCTGTTAAAAAGTACATTGTGTGCCCCGTTGTGCAGATAAATTCATTCTTGAAACTTGAAAAGGTGACTCATCTGACATCTATTATAAAAAGGAATAAAAACACACACACACACACACACACACACACACACACACACACACACGCAGCGAGATTTTCAAGGAGCCCAGTGATTTAGTGTCTCTTTCTTTCTCTCCCCACACTTCTTGCCTCCTGCACAAGGATCTATTGAGAAGCTGCAGAACAAACGTTCCCTTATGCAGCTCCAAAAAAGTCTCCGTCAGTTTGTCTGAGACAGCTGCCTCCAAGCACGCTATGGTTACTCATTAACCGGGTCTCCCAGGGCAGGGGAAGAAGGAGGAAACTTAATAGACCCTAAAGCAGAGGTAAAAAAAAATAAATTAAATATATATATATAAATAAAATCCATCAGGTGCCCTGAAAAAAAAAAAAAAAAGTGCAAAAAACAGGTGGCACCGCGGAGCACCTCGGAGGAGGAGGAGGAGGAGGAGGAGGAGGAGGGTCCGGCCACGGTGGGCAGCCAGCTACGGGAGCAGGAGGGGACAATGACACAGAGGGTAAACGTATGGGGACAAAAGAGCACGATTATTAAAGGGAAAGAGAAGAAAGAGACGGGACAGAGAGGCACTTGTGCTCCTTTATGCGCTCGGGGTGCCGGGGGAGGGTGACTTCTCCCCGGCGGTGGGATGCGGTCCCTGCCCCCGCACGTTTTGCATGAGAATGAGGGGGCTGCTGGGGATGGGGAGCCCTTGCCAGTGGCTCAGGCCACTCTCCTGAGGTCTCTCAGCTGCCAGGAGAGCCCGTTGCCTGCCCCGCTGCCCCTGCTGGCAGGAGAGAAGGGTGGAAGGATGGGCGGCTCTCCTGCCTCTCCAGAACGTGCCTGCGCTGGGCATGGGATCAGAGTCAGGGAATTGCTTTGGTTGGGAGAGACCTTTCAGCTCATGGAGTCCAACCATCCCCCAGCACTGCCTGGGCATCACTGTCGTGTAGCCCTCAGCACCACAGCTCCATGGGGGGCTTGGAAACCCCTCCAGGGGTCACAGGGATTCCACCCCTGCCCTGGGCAGCCTGGGACAGCCCTGGAGGGGAAGAAATTGTTCCTCAGCTCCAACCTCAACCTCCCCTGGGACAACTTAAGGCTGGTTCCTCTTGTCCTGTCCCTTGGGAGCAGAGCCCGAGCCCCCTGGCTCCACCCTCCTGTCAGGGAGTTGTGGAGAGAAGTGAAGAATTCCCATCTCTACCACCACAGAGCACAAGTGTTTCTTCTTGTGCTGGGTCTTACAGTTGAGATGCCTCATCCATCAGAAGGGTGGGTTAGATTCCAACCTGTTTACATGAGACCCAACACTCTCCCTGCCATCACCACCTCCTTCACCTGCTCCCTCCACCAAAACCCTTCACAGAAAATGCTTGCCCAGGTCACAGGACACCCTCAGCCCAAGGTTGGTTGCAAGAAGTGGTGGAGACCCCGTGATCCCTGGAGGGGTTTCCAAGCCATGGAGCCGTGGTGCTGAGGGGCACAGGTCAGTGGTGCCCTGGCAGTGCTGGGGGAACAGTTGGACTCGCATGAGCTGAAAGGTCTCTTCCAACTCAAACCATTCTGTGATTCAATTCTCCCAGCCCCAAGTTTTGGGGAGGAAGGTATCCCATGGCAGCTCATCCTCACAGCAGCTCCATGTCGAGGCAGGGATGGGAGCACCTGGGGACACTGGGCAACACCTCCTGCCCTCCTCTGCCCAGCTGGAACGTGCTGGGAGCAGCTCTGCCTGTCCAGCCCACTGCAGCAGGGAACGGCTGGTGCCAGCCTGACATCTCCACGAGATCCTGGTGGAGAACAATCATTATCCTTGCAATAAAACCCTGTGAGGAAGGGCAGTAAATCAGCCCTGCTGCCATTCCCAACCCCGGGCTGCGGAGCCACCGCCAGAATTAATTCTCTATTTGCCCAACATGTTCTCCCTGGAGATAAGGGGAGGGAAGGAGGGGGTGTCAAGGGACTGTAATTACCTCCCTGCCTGCCTTTTGTCATGTGCTTTTTCGAAACAAGGGATTGCAGTCAAAGGAATGGGGTGGGGATGGAGCAGAGCTGGGCAAACGCTCTCCCGCAGGACTTGGCAGGATCTGTCCCCTGAGCTGACAGTGGGGACCCGGGGCCACCTTCTCCTGGAAGAGCCCAGCACCTCGGGCAGCTCAGCAAGAGCAGAGCCCCTGGGGACAACCCGGAGCTGCAGATGGCTCTCCCCAGGGCCAACAGCATTCCCAGTACAGCCCCTTCCAGCTCTCCTCCCAGGAGCCCCTTGCAGCACGTGCCAAGGCAGCATCTCCCATCCTGGAGATGCCCATTTCCCACGGGCAGGGGCTGCAGGTGGGAAGCAGATATTCTTACCCACGGCCCGACCTGGAGGCACCTTCCAACAGAGCTGTCAGCTGCCAATCCACTGCCCAAAGTCCCTGCAAAAGAGATCAGAAACAAAAGACTCAGCCCCTGCAGCCCCTCCTGCCAAGCCCATCTCTGGGCAAAGCCACAGCAACCTCCACACCCCAAGCAAGGGCAGCAGGAGCTGTGATGCTGAGTCACCTCCACAGCCCCAGGTATGATCTGCTCCCTGGAGAGCTGGGCTCTGCTGGCAGCTGCCCGTGGGAGGGAAGGCAAAGGCTGGAAGGCAGCTCTCTCCCCATCTGGGTCAGCTGGTGCTCCAGTGAAACAGGTACCATACCATTAGGGTTTGGTTTTTGTGGTTTGGTTTTGTTTTTTTTTTTTGGTGAAATGTTAAACATCTGGAGTTCAGCAAGACAAGGCAGCCTTTGTGCAGCTGCTAAATTATCTGCAATAAACCAGCACTTGTTTCTGGGAGCTTCAAGGGGAGGGGGAGGGAAAAAAAAAAGAAAGAGAAAGAAGCCACCCCCATCACAGGAAGAACCTCAGGCATTTTTTTGGGGGGCTCACCAGCATTTTCCACATGGTCTTGCTGCCTTACCAGCAGCCCAAGGCCCTCCAGAGCCCCCTCTGTATTGGCTGCATCTTAAACCTTTGCAAAAGGGGTTTCTCAGCTTTGCTCAAGAAGAGGCACATGGTGCAAAGCAGCCCCATGGAGCTGGTCCTGCCTATATTCAATAATTGTGATAAAAACCCAGTGCTTGGCTCTGGAAGGGACCTTGTGTCCCCCCATTGGTGGCTTTGTGGCAGGAGGTGTTTTTTCCCATGGGTATTTTCAGATTTCTTGTGCTTATCAAATCACAACTAAAAGGGACCTGGAAGGTTGGTGTCCTTAGGCATTGAAAGTGCTGAGCAGGGCTCAGGGAAGCTGGAGTTGGGTGGGTACCCTGGCCTGGCAGAGGTTCCTGCTCCCTCCCACAGCATCCTGCTCACCAAGGGAAGTCCCCACGCTCTCCCTCACCAGCCTGTCCCAGCACAGCTCACCCAGCAGATGGAAAAGCAGCTGAGTTTGGGTTTTTTTACATCTTTCTGTGGCCGAGGGGAAAGCCAAAGCAGCACCTCCACCAGGTCAAAAAAGATTTGCACCAAAAAAAAACAACCCAACAAACCAACAAAGAAAACCCAAAACCTCTTTTGCTCTTCTGAGCCTGGGGAAGCAGCAAGAGCAAGGGCTGAGCTCAGAGGCAGTAAAACACCTCGGGGAATTTAGAGCCAAGGTGCATTGACAGGACTGGAGCCCCCCTGGGGAGGGTGGAAGGTCCCTCCTCCCACCCAGGGATGGGACAGCATCTTCCCCAACCACAGCATCACACCAGTCCATCCCAGCACGTGCTCCTGGTACCAGTGTGGCCACGTCCCCGGGTGCCCCACGAAGCCAAAGGCTGGAGCTGCTGCCTCCTGCACCAGGGCAAGCTGGCAGGGGGGAAAAAAACTCCCCCAGATCTCTTTTGTCTCCTTCCCACCCACCAGTGCTGCCTTTACACGGCAATTACTGAGGCCTCAGGGGCTTTCACACCCAGTCACCTGGGCCTCCTTGTTCTAAACAACTTAATTTGCTTAATGACTCGGGAGGCCCCGGGGCCCCCTTGTTGTCTGGATTTGCTTCCCTGATCTCTGAAAGGTTTCTCTCCTGGTGCTGGCAGCCACCACCCAGAACTGGAGGGCACCGGAGGACTCGCATCCCAAGACAAATCTCCCCCAGAATTCCCAGGGATCTCTGAATTCCCGGGGGTCTCTGGCTTCCAGGGACACTCCAGGTTCAGAAGGACCTGCAAACTGCCCCCCAGAAGGGTTTGTCCATCCTCCAGTAGGGATGAAGGCAGAGGAGCTCTGGGGTTAATTATGGCCTGGAAAGGAAAGGGGAAAACAAACCACACAGTGAGATGCTGCTTCGTGCTCCACATCCAACCTCACACCCACCCCTGCTGCCAGCCCCGACTGAAAGAGCAGACTGGGATACACTGGGATGCTCCCTCCCTCCCACTGCAACCTTGGGAAAGAAAGGGAAATCAAAAGGGTTTGGGTTGCTGAACCTTTTGCCCATCCTTTGTGGGGCTGGGGGAGCAGCACTGGGACTGAGGACTGGCGGAGATGGGGGCTCCAGCAGAGGTAAGGGGGTTCCCAAAAGACATGGGGGTCCTGGCAGAGGTGGGGGTCCCTGAGGGGAGCCCAGGTTGGTGGGGACTCCCTCACCCCAACCGTCACCAGCACCTCCCTCCATTGTTTCCCAACCAGTGTTTTTCCCTATGACCTAATCTTCCCTTGGCTCTCGCTGGGAATTTTATGGCAGGGAAATGATTTTGCAGGAGAAGGGAAGCAGATCCAGGCTGTTCTCTTTTCCCTCCTGTTTTCATACGGGTTCTGGAGCCATGGTTTGGTTTCCTGCTTTGGGCACAGCAGGAAGGTTGGAGGAGATGAGATGGGGAGGGAGGACACGTCAGGGCTGCGGTGATCTCATCATTCCTGAGAAAGCAACGGCAAGAGATGGAGATTTAAACAATTCCCCACACAAACCAGCCCTGGACACAAACCTTTTTAGTCATCAGCAGCATTTGGGATGCTTCTATTCAAAGACACCTTCAGGCTCAGCTTCCTGCTCTCGAGATGCCTCACCTTGTAGGATTGTAAGACACAGAAATAGCCCAGAAATCTCAGTTAAGGGCACATAGAGAGTATTTTCTCCCTGTCCTTGCACAAGCAACTGCCCTTCACACTGTCAGACCCTTAAAACAAGAGAAGAGGTGCTAAGCTTGGAGCTGTGCCTTATGCAGATCCCACAGAGTGACATTTTCCCTCTTTTCCCATTAGGAAAAACCCTCTGGACCAAAGAATTTGCAGCAGAGATGCTCCTGGACCGATGGCATTTCACCCTCACGTTGACCTCTCACCTCACACACCACATAAGAAGCCACGTGGGGGATGTCCCCCTGAGGTGGCTGAGAGGAACCTTCCCACTGTGACCACCCTTCCTTTGGTCTGATGAAGCTTTATTTGAAGGAGAAAAGCAACGAGGAGATCACCCTTGAGTTATGATCCCAGCAACCCGTAGGCAAATGGCTTTTCAAGAGCCACTTGTCCATGCAAATTTCAGTAGATTTAGTAGTATTCATAGAGAATATCAATATATATTAAAAAAGAGATAAACTGGCTTTGAATCTCCTCTGGAAACTCAACGACCCCGCGATGTTTGCCCTGGAAACTCAACGACCCCGCGATGTCTGCCCTAGGAAAAGGGCACCGTGAGCCAAAACTACTGCAGAACCAGCTTTGTCCCTGAGGTTGGAGGGGATGAGGAGTGTCAACGTGGCCAAGGAGGGTGGGCTTGGGGCACCTTGGTGAGCCTGGGGCAGGAGGAGCAGCCGGGCCAGTCTCTCTCCAGCTCCGTGTGCGCGCAGGGCCAGCGAGCGCCCGGCTTTGAATTGCAGCCTCTCTGCCAAGTACAACAAAGTCCGTGTACAAAGAATAGGAGTCCTTTCTTTTTTTTTTCCTTTCTCTGCAGGTCTGAATTGTTCCTTTCCTAAGGGGAGGGGAGGGGAAACTCCATCCCTTTATAAGCAATGACTCAGGTGCTACGATCTACCCCGGGCGCGCATCTCGCAAGCCCGGGTAATGTTTTGGGCCGTGTTTTGTTTGACGGCGTGGGCCCCTAATAAAGGGATTATTGTTCCCTTTGCGTGCAAAGCCTTCGCTTGGGGTTGGGTTTTTTTTTCCCCCCCCCCCACCCCATTCTGTCCCCGCCCCAGCCCTGCAAACCGCAGCCGCCTTCGCCCTCCCCGGCACCCCGGGGTCCACCCGCCCGGTGCCGCCGCCTGACTCACGGCAACGGGCGACGTGAGCCCTGGCACGCCCGGGGTGCCAGGGTGGAGGCTCTCCCTGCTCCCGAGGGAGAAGGGAGAAGGTGCTGGCTTGGGAGGGAAGAGCGGCAGCCGAGCCGGTGTCGCGGTGCCAACCTCCGCGCCCGCCACGTGTCACCCTGGCACCCGCCGGGAGCTGCCTGGGATCGTAGGGATGCGGGGAATAAAAAGAGGAATTTGCCCGGAGGAAAGGGAATGGTGCTTTTTTCTGATATGAGAATCCTGGCTAGGGTCAGGACTGGTGTGGGCAGCAAGACCAGGGCAGGGATCGACCCCCTGGACTGGGCACTGGGGAGGGTGCACCTCAAATCTCAGGGTCAGTTTCAGGCCCCTAGCTCCCAGAAGGACATTGAGGGGCTGGAGTGTGGCCAGTGAAGGGCAATGGAGCTAGGGAAGGGTCTGGAGCACAGGTGTGGTGAGAAGTGGCTGAGGGATCTGGGGTTGCTCAGCCTGGAGAGAAGGAGGCTCAGGGGAGACCTTCTGGCTCTGACAGCTCCTGACAGGAGGCTGGAGCCAGGGGGGTTCGGGCTCTGCTCCCAAGGAACAAGCACCAGGACAAGAGGAACCAGCCTCAAGCAGCCCCAAGGGAGGTTGAGGTTGGAGCTGAGGAACAATTTCTTCCCCTCCAGGGTTGTCCAGGGCTGTCCCAGGCTGCCCAGGGCAGGGGTGGAGTCCCTGTGATCCCTGGAGGGGTTTTCAAGCCCTGGAGCTGTGGTGCTGAGGGACAGGGGCAGTGGTGCCCAGGCAGTGCTGGGGGATGGTTGGACTCCATGAGCTGAAAGGTTTCTGCCAACCCAAACAACTCCCTGATTCTCTTTGCACCACGGCTCCGACAATGGACCAGCCGCATCCCCGAGGGGAGCAGCCCAGAGCTTTGCATGACACACTCACAGCCCCAGATAATCCCTTCTCCTAACCTCTAATCCCCTGGCAAACACACGCTCAGTGCCACACACCCGAGCTATCACCAGCCTCTCCAGCCACCACTTAGTCATAAGAACCTGACACTTGTCCCAGGCAGCTCTCCCGGCTGCAGAGGAGGAGTTTCCTTCTGGACTCTTCCACCATCCTCTAACCAGCCATTAACTGCTCAGTTGGGCACAGTGGGCCATCAGCAAGAAAGCATCTGTGTGGTTCAAGCTCTGAAAGAGAATAAAAGCACAAGAAAAGCAACAAAATACACCCAGTGCTGCATTATTGGGCTCTTTTCCCCAAGGGAGGGGATCACACCAGTGCCAGAGCCCCCCGGGGAGGGCAAAGCTCCAGCTGCACCTCATGCATCCAGGGGAGGGTTTGGGGGTCAAAAACACCCTGGTCTCCCCAAAGCCCAGCCCCAAGCCTGGGATAACCTCCCTCTCTTTGCCCTCCAGCTCGGTGGCTGCGCCAGAGGTGGCTCCTCCCGGCCGGCGAGCTGAGCCCGGCTCCATTTTTGCCTGGTGTTTATTTTGCCTGTGCTCCCAGCTCCACCTTTTCACTGACAGCTATTGTTTCCACGGGTAATTTCAGGCCTGGCCCCCGGCCAGGTTTTCAATCAGACCAAGGAACAGATCTCTATAATTTCATTTACCTCCAGGGTACAAACAGAAAAGACGGATGGTTTTTCGCATGCGCTTTCTGCAAGCTTCCCGCTCGCTTCCTACGGGTCCAACGGGGCTGAGTTACCTTGGCTGGCTACATCTTGAGTAGGATCAGATGCTTTACGTGGCTGTCAGCTCGCAGCAATCTCATTGCAAGGCTGCCCTTAAACGTACAGGGGTTTCTGTACCAGCTGAACACCAGCACACGCCAGAAATCACATCAGAAAAAGTCCCCGAAGTCTGGGGATATCTCCCCACCCGAAGGTTTGTGAGGTTCAGGTGAAGGCTCCTGGCTGCAAACAGAGGGCTAAAGAGTTTTGTGAACACTTCCAGTGGGTCTAGAAACGAGGCAAAGAGAGGTGGGAAATCATCCAGCCTTTCCACTGGTGGTACTGGGAAGGAGACACCGTCCATAAGCAGGTCCTGGCCCATTCCAGGTTGGCAGGGACACCTCTCACCTGCTGCTCTGAAAAAGAGGGTCCTGTCACCCTGAAACTTCCCCTGTGCCTGGAGAGACCCCAACTCACCCCAAGACACCCCAGAGAAGGTCACATCCCCCCTTTCCATCTCCTGGGACTGCAGCACTTTGGGCTGCCCCACACGAGCATCACCCCCACAGCTCATCCTGGGGCTGAGACAAGGTCACAGCATCCCACAGGGTGCCAGGGATGGCACCTCAACATGTGTCCCCCCCCTGCCATGTGACCCTGGTACCCACACCTCAGGGCAGTGCAGGCAGAGCTGCTTTGTGGTCCCAGGTTGCTGTTTTCTGAGCCATGAGGCACAAACCATGTCAGGTGCTGGAGCTGGGGGTGAGCTGGGAAGCTCCAGCAACCCCAGTGAGAGCTCAGACATGCTGAGAGGTGCCTGGACCAGGCACTGCAAAGCCTCCCCATCCCTTTTTTTTTTTTTGCTTTCCCACAGTGGCTGCCTTCCTGGTTGAGAGGCAGGATCTTTGACAAGCCAGGCACGATGAAGCTGGAGGAAAAAAAAAAGGAGCCAAACAGAGGGAGGAGAAGCTTAGGGAGGGCTTTACAGCACCAAAAGAAACCAGTGCAACCTCTGAATTTCCCATTTATTGAAACCAATCACAGTTAAAAGGTCGAATCCATCAGCAAACAGTAGCTTTGTATCATCCAGAGCGACTCACAAATGAAATACAAATTAAATCCAAACAAAAAAAAAAAAAAAAAAAAAGAACAAAAAAGAACCAAATGAAACCTCATGGCTCTAGCTCAAGTGATTCAACTGTTCCCTTTGGCTGCCTGAGTTGTCACCAGCCTGTGACACCCTCAAACTCCCTGCCCCAAGCACCCCGTGGCTGCAGAGGGGCTGAGGCAGCAGGAGATCCAGTGATTCCAGCTGAAGGCTCTAAGGAAACCCTTCCTACTGAAGCCAGAAGCATCCTCAGTAGAGGGAGGTGGCTTGACAGCATCCTTCCAACCTCAGGCACAGGGAGGGATGGGCAGGGATTGCTGCTCAGCCTGGAAGGGACTAATCCTGCCTGCTCAGGAACAGCCACTCAAGAAGAGATGCTTGGAGAGCAGAGGGTGAAGAGGCAGGTGCACGCCGTGCCTGCTTCTGGCTCTTAGCTAGGGTAATTAATTCACCCTAAGGAATGATTTCATCCTGATGCAGCTCAGGAAGATGAGAACTCCCAGCACACTCTGGTCCTGACTCAACTCCAAAGCTCTGCTGTGGGGTGAAGTGCAACCAGGACCAACCTGCACCGGGTCTATGGGGAGTTATGGACCATTGGAACCAGGTAGCCATAAACCAGCAGCTGCTTGGTGAGGCCAGACAGAAGCCCTGGCCTGTGTGGAGTGAGAAGGTGGGTGACCACACGTGGCCTTTTCACAACGTACACACCAGAAAACACAAAAATCCTGATTTCCTCATGTTTTCCAAGAAAACGTAGGGGTACTAAGCACAATGCATCTGATCAACACCCCACTTAGGGGGTGAACTTAAGATGAAATGAGATTTATTTTCCTCTTGCAGAGATCCCACGAAAATTCAGTTTAATTTGCCAGGACTATTTGCACCCATCAAAACAAACACCCTCAACCATTCCCACGGATCAGACTCATGACCCCACCAAGCCCTGCCCTAATGTCTGATGGAATAAGGGTGGAAATTGAGGCTCCACGAGGGTTTTACTCCATCCCAATGCCCAGGTGCTTAACCACAGAGCAGAGCTCAACCCCCGACGGTGAATTTCTACAGAACAAAGACAATCAAAACCCAGAGTGACCTGACTCAGAGAATCCAGCCCAGCGAGGAAGGGGATGGACAGGGAGACCTGGCCCATGCCTCATCCAACCTCCCCCAGGCGAGGAAAAGAAAACCTGGTGGTGAAAGGAAACCCAAGACCAGCGAGGAACCACCCGTACTTGTGCTTTAAAAACCATCCACATGACGTTGGAGGGGGAAGAGCTATAAAATCAGAGGAGATCAACACCAAACCAGATCTGAAAAAAATTATATGTACAAGAAAAAAACCCCCTAACAGGTCCAGAGGAAAAACGCGTGTCCAGTTCCAAACACCACCTCACAAATGGCTCTGAAATCTTCTCCTGGGAAGCATTGTGCTGCCCTACCCGAGCCCAACGTCCAGGGACATCATCACCACAAACCCCAGGATGGAGGTCCAGGATGCCAGCTTCCCGTTGCCACTGCAGGGAGAAGAGGGGAGGAGGGGGTGAGCTCCTGGTTTTTGGGGTGAGGGAAGCACCGCTTTTGGAGCTCACCCGGGCAAGGGAAGGGATGTCCCAGGGTCCTCCTGCCTATCTGCCTTTAGTGGTGGTCACCAAGGGGGTCTCACCTGGTCTGTGCCTCGGGGATGATGTCGTCCATCACCACATAGACCATGGCTCCGGCGGCGAAGCCCAGGGCGTAGGGGAGGAGAGGCTCTGCAACCACCACGGCGAAGGCACCGAAGATGCCAGCCAAGGGCTCCACCATGCCACTCAGCTGCCCATACCTGCCAAAGACAGAGACTAGAAGCCGCTGGGGACCTGGCTCTGACACCCTCACACCAAAGAAATTTCTCCTTCTGCTCAGAAGGATCCTCCTGGGTTCCAGTTAGTGTCCCTTGTCCTGTCTCTGGGCATCACTGACAAGGGTCTGGCCCCATCCTCTTGCCCCACAGGGGCCCTTTAGCTGTTGCTCAGCATTGCTCAGCTCCCCTTTCAGGCTGCTCTTCTCCAGCTGAACAGCCCCAGGGCTCTCAGCCTGGCCTGGGAACAGGGATGCTCCAGCCCTTCAGCATCTCTGTAGCCTCTGCTGGACTCCAGCCACGCCAAGACAAGCCACCTGGATTATTTTAATTGGGCAATGAAGGTGATTTGACAGAACCCATCTGATTTTTCCAGGGAGGAGATTCAGTTACAATCCAACCCCTTCCTCCACGAGTTCTGCAAGACTTGGGGGTCCAACTCCCAGCCAGGGACAGGTCCAAGAGGAAACATCTCCCACCAGCAGAGTTCAATCCCAAAAAGGACACCCGGCCACAGGCTCAACCTGGATGAAATTAAGCTCCTCCCCCTCATTTTTTTCTTTCCCTCTAGGACTGTTTTAACACCCCAGACTATGGGAACTCCCTTCCCGGCAGCAGCAACCCCAGTACAAGTCCCAGCACTGGCTGTACTTACTGAATGGGAGGTGGGTGGGAGGAAAAGAAAACAAAGGTTTGGCGGGAGCTGTTTCCAAGCCACCATCAACCCCCCCCTTGCCCTGCCATCCATCACCCAGCCAAGAGCACGTGCACGGGCAGGAGTGCAGCCCCATGCCCGCCCAGTTCATGCCCTTGGCTTTTTCACCTCCAGGGAAAAAAAAAAA
>JAOEGS010018455.1:0-55763 GCA_025447755.1 Corythornis vintsioides | reverse complement strand
TCGTATGTTTGTTTGTCTTTTTTTTTTTTCTTTTTGAGCGGCAGGGGGGGGCGGGGGAGAATCCTTTTTATTGCAGAGCCCGTCTCGCTTTGTAAGCCTTCCTCCTCCTCCTTCTCCTCCTCCTCTGCTTTTTGTGCCCGCCGCAGCAGGGCTGGTCAGGCCGGGGGAGGGAAAGCGATGGGAAAGGGGAGGTCGCCCCCTCCTCTCCCTCTGTGTGTGTGTTTTTTTTGCAGGTGTGTCAATTTTAATTCTGCCCAGTAGGTGGGACTTGGTGACTTTCGCACCGTTTTTTTGTTATTTATTTATTTCCCCGGCTGCCTCCCCAGCCTGCCGCTGCAATCCTCCGGAGCGGCTGGCGGGGAGCGGCGGGCGGCCGGGCCGGCAATGCATCCATCCCCGCCCGCTGCCGCTGCCGGAGCGGGAATTACAGCCTCTCCGAGCCAGCTGCCAGCATGATTTCATCTGCTGGAGGATTTTTCTATCTGATCGCTTGAGGTTTTGTTGTGTTGGATATCTTTTTTTTGTTGTTGTTGGGGTTTTTTTTGTTGTTTTTTTTTTTTTTTTCTCCCTCTGTCTTTGTTTCCTTCCCCCTTTCCCCCCCTTTCCCTCCCTCCATCCCCCCTTTCCTCCTCCTCCTCTTTTTTAGAAGCAGCAATCGGAGATGGATGTCTCTCTTTGCCCTACCAAGTGCACTTTCTGGAGGGTATTTTTGCTCTGGAGCATTTGGGGAGACTATCTGCTTTCGGTGCTGGCTTGCCCTGCTAATTGTCTTTGCAGCAAGACAGACATCAATTGCAAGAAGCCGGATGATGGGAACCTCTTCCCTCTCTTGGAAGGGCAAGATTCAGGCAGCAGCAATGGCAACACGAGCATCAATATCACGGACATCTCAAGGAACATCACTTCCATGTAAGTGGGGTCGTCCCCCCCAGCGGCGGGGCGCGGGCTGGGCCGCCGGTGCAGGGCTCAGGTGCCCTCGGCATTGCCGCGCTGCCTGGCACCGCTCAGCCCGGCTTCCCGAGCAGAGGACGCAGATCCGGCTTTCCCCTCCGTACCCCATCCTCAAAACAACAAAAATAAGAAGCCCAGCAACAGTTTGGCCAAGGCTTAAGAGAAATAAAGTAAATGAGATCTGATTCCGTAGCAGAAGAGAGAGCAGCAGGCGAGGATGCTAAAGCTGCTGCTTGCTTTAACTGTTTGCTTCTGCAAGGGGAGGGGGACGCCACAGCCACACGGAGGCACATATTTGCCCAAATTGGGCAAGAAAAACAAGTTCTGGGCTGCTTGTTCTTTTTCGAGACTTTGGATCCGGTTAGAATGGCAATTTTTGTTCATCCTCACACCAGAAAATGCTCCCTTCCCTGCCCTGGCTGAGTGTATCTGGGGATCTGCGGTTTCGCTTTTTTAAGGGGAGGGAAAAAAATATAAAATAGGACAGTGAGATGTCCCTTAAGTAACTCATTTAACTCGCATTGTTGTAATTTTGCAACTCGTCGTGGTGCTGCGATAGGATTTGTGTGTTTTCGTCTCGGGGTGGTGACGGTTGGGAGAAGCATCGGAGCAGGGAGATATTTTTAGTTGAGCACTTTGCGTTTGTTTGCATGCTTGTTTATCTGGAAAATCAACTTGGAAGTTGCATTATCCTTGTTTGGAGAGGCAGTTAGCAAAGCCCATGTTAATCTCATCAGCGTGGAGTTGAGAAAGGAATAGATTTCCTTCTCCTGAATCCATCATGCTCTGTGTGTGTGTGTGCGCAAAAATAATAATCTCTTTCAATCTCTGCTCTTTATTTTCCAGTACATTTTTGGGTGAGATGAACTCTGAGCCATTTCATTATTCTAATGCTAATTGAAATGTGAGCATTTAGGGAAACGTAGCCCCCAGAGCAAGTTGGCAGTGGGAGTTGAGCAGAGAAGAGGTGGAATCCTTTATTCTGGCAGTTAAATGCAGCAGGGTTTGAAATGAGTAATGGAGGGTTATATATTTTATTTATTTTATTTCCACCTCGATCGCCCAGCTACATGGAGGGAGAGGGCTTTACTGGGTCTCTTTCCGAGGCTGTTTTTGGTCTCAGTGCGATTGCAGCAGAGCCATGGAGTAATTGCAGTGCCTGTTTCACAGCTCTGCTTGTCACCTTTGCTGGGTAAAGATGATAGGAGCCTCTTTCCCTGCTTGCTTACAGGTTCATGTGATTCCCAAGCAGGTTTTCCTGCAGGTACCACTGGCCCTGAACCCCCAGCCCTGCCTTCACTTTGCTAGCAAACCTCTGCAAACCCATCAGGAAAGGGGGAACTAATGCACTGCTCCCCTTCCAACTGCCCCATATTTATCCTGCGTCGTGATGCTGGAGCGTTTTCTCTGTGATGCCGGAGGGATATGGGTGATGCTGGGGAAGTCAGAGAAAACTCGTGTTTTTCTCCTGTGCTTGCTGTTTGTTGTGGTTTGATTTTAACCCTTTGGCGGACAGGGAGCAGTGGGAAAGGCTGTGAAAGGTTTGGAAGCTGCCAGCGTGAGCGAGTGTGCGTTGTTAGAGGCACACACATCTGAACTGCTGCGAGAAGTAGTATTACGTGAATCCTTTGTGCCCAGAAAATGTCTTTACTGCTTTGAAATTAGAAATGCTGATAAGCAGTCTGTGAAAAGGAAGGGGTAGGGTGGGGTGGAGAGAAACGGACAACTCCTGAAACAAAGATGCTGGGTGTTTTTTAGAGAGCTTTGCTTAAGTTGAAGGAGGAGAAGGTGCCAGTTTTTGCTGGAATTTGTATGCATCTCTGCTCCACACTGAACAAACCACATTCCCTCACCCCCTGCATTGCTGCTGGCCCCATGCTTCTCTCCTTGGGCTTGGGGGAGACAAGGCACAGAACTGGGGTGAACCCCAAAATGCTGTGAGGGGCTGAGGCTGAGCATGAGTGAAAACTCTGCCCAGGTGTCTGTGCTTAAAGGGAAGGCAGCTGTGGGTGGTAGGGGATGCTTTTGGGAGCAGAGGGATGGTTTGAGTAGTGGGGCTACTTTCTAGCAAAGGAATCATTGCTGGGAGCCAGGATTGAACCTATTTCATGCTCTTGCATGGGGGGCATCAGGTCCTTCACCCTTCCAGGCTGTTGTCAGGCATGTCCTTGCCAGCCTCCCACATCGTGGATGCTTGGGGTGCATAGAAGCCCAGTCTGGTCATCGCTGAATCACTCCTGGCGTGTGGGGCTTACTCAGCTGGTCACTGAATGGTGCTTCTCTCTGCTTGCCATGCTCACTGGGGGCTCGGCATCATTAGGCAGCTTACCTTGTTTATGGGCAGCTAGTGGGCAAAAGCATGTTCTCCCACTGGGCTGGGGGTGAACAGGGATGGCTTAGCTGTGTCCCTGTAACTGGCAGATGAAATGCTCCAGCCAGGTCTTCCTTGCAGGCCCTGTGGAAGGTGGTGGTCTCTGCTCCATCCTGCTGCTGGGGAAAAAAGTCCAGTGGCATGTGGGGTGGTGAACTCATCTCAGCTTTGCAATTAGAGCTTGTGTGGTGCTGATGAAAGGCTGTCAGGGTCCATCTGGAGGGCTGGAGAAAGTAAGTAATCTGTGTGTGCCAACTCAAAGGGCTTTTCTATCTTACCCCCTTGAGACAGGCAGAGGCCCCTCTGTGCCAGCTCACCCCACCTGGGCAGGTCCCCCCAGCATCGGGGAACAAACCATCAGGAGCTTTAGATTATTTCACATCTCAGTGGCTTATGAGACCTCTGAGGCAAGGAGGAGAGGAGATGCTCAGCCTGGAGCACTCCCCATGGAGGCTGGCAGGGCAGGCCAGCCCTGTGGGTGCCCACAGTGTGATGCCTTATTATAAAAACTCTAGTTGCACCCCTCAAATGAATGGCCTTTACTCCAACTGCTGCTGCTTCTGGTTTCCTACCTGTCCTCTTTTTGGAATAGCTGCAGTCAGGACTGGGTGGCTTCTCCCCTGGCTAGGCTGGAGGGAATGGTGGCACACAACCATTGTGCCAATCTAGGCGGTGCTAGATTAATGGAGAAGCAGGGGAAGGTCAGGAGGTTCCTGCCTCAAGATGGAAGAAGAGCCTGGGTTGGCTGTTGTCCCTCTGCCCTTTTCCAGCCTGCCCAGAAATGTATCCAATTTCGGATTGCATCCCTGGGGATGTGTCTCTGCACACACAGATTCCTGTGAGAGCTGCCAAGAGGCCTGTCTAGCCGTGGGGCCAGCTTGGACCCTGGATGAGAAGGCTCCAGTCTGTAGTCATGCTGCTGGATTTCTCCCTTCCAGTTTGGGGAGAGGATGACCATGGGGCTGGGGTATGTTCGTGTCATTGCTTTTCCTTGTGCAGCTGGGTGGCCTTTGCTGTGTCCCCATCCAGGTGTGACTTCTAGAGATGCTCAAGCTTTCCCTAACTCCCAGCCACAACCCTGCAGTGTGGGGCTCCATTCATTGCCAGACCTCTGTAAAAAGACCAGACGTGTAGGGAGAACTTTGATTCTGCGGGTCCTGTGGCACAACCTCCCCTTCTATACCCGTGTGCTGAGCAGCTGGGGCATTTGTCACTCTGGGTCCCCATCCATGGCACTGCAAGGGTCAGGCTGATGCACGGGGTGCCTGGGCTTGCCTGTGTCATCGCGTGTCGGGGTGACGACGGGTGCCGTGTGCCAGGGGCGGGCTGAGGAGTTTCCCTTCTGGCAGCGTGGGCAGCGCCTGTGTGCGCCGGCACTGCGCGTGGGGAAGGACAGACGGGGGAGTTTGCCATCTGGGCCTCCCTACTTCTCAGCTGTTGCTATGGCACTGCAGAGATGCTGCCAGGCAGGCGCTGGTGGCCCGTGTTTGTCACCCCTAGGCTCCCTCGAGGTAGGGAGGTGTTCCCGGTATAAAAAGCCTTACGTCCATACTCATCATCACCAGGGGAGAATGGGGTTTCTTATGGGAAAATACCCTCCGTGGCTGGGTTTGCAGGGTTGGTCTGTTCAGCATATAGCTGTCTTCAACAAGGTGACATGAATTCAGAGCAAGCTAAGAGGAGGTGAGTCATCTTGGAGCACAGTGGGATGCAGGATTTTGGGGTCTCACTTGCAGAGCTGAGGGGAAGCATCTTCCCTATCCCATGGACAAGAGCAGCCCCACCTTTTCCTCCTGGGCTGTCCCACCAGCCCACGGCAGCATCCGCTCCATCCCGTGGGCCTGGCCGGGGGTGGGAGAGCCACGTCAGAGCTGGGTACTGTAGGGGGGTGAGCGGCAGTGCAGCCCCCACTCGCTGCGCAGGAGCTGGGAGCATGTGGCGTGGGGGAGAGTGAGGGGGTGCTCAGAGCTGCAGCACCCCTTCGCTGCCAGTGCCAGAGCTGAGGCACCCAGCATGCCTATGTGTACTTGTATCTAGGAAGGGGGAAGAAAGGAAGGACCTGGAGGGGATGCAGGGATTAGAACTTGCTTTGGTTGCTCAAACAAACTTGTGATCCTCAAGTTGGTGACTCCTCTGCTTCAGAGAGAGGGGCACAAACCTTTCCCCCTTCTGCAAATCATCTACCCTGTGTGATGCTGCTCTCCAGAGATGAAGGGCTGTGTGCTCCTGAAGCCTCTCATCCCACCATTCCTCCCATCTTGGGGTCCTGGAGGCTTTGGCTGCTGCAGAGACATCCCAAAGGTCCTTAATTCAACCCAGGTCTGTTTTGCAGGGCTCTTGTTATGCAGAGCAGCTGTCCCAAGGGATGTGTTAGGATGGGGCAGGTGGGTGCAGAACTAGGCTGTGAGGACAGGAGATGGTGTGAAGATATTTGTGACAAGGAGATGGGCTGAGATATGGTCTTGATGCTCTAGAGGTGCTTTAATCTGGGAGCACTGGTCTTGATTTTTCCTGTATCATCCCTCTTGCATCATGGGACTGAGGCTGTGGTGGGTGCTGCCATGGGCATAAAAGTAACTAAACTTATACAAGGGGCACCCTGGCTGCCTCTAATGGCTCCTTTCCCTGCTCTTACAGCTGTTCTCCCTGCTGACCAGTCCTGGAGGGAGGCACTTTCCTGGCATGGATGATGTCTGGGACCTCCAGTACTTTTGCAACCCTCCAGGTTATGTGTGGAGACAGAGCAGAAGGATCTGGGGTAGATGGACTATAAAAGTTGGTTTTGGGAGGAGCTGAACATCACCAGGTCTCAGTTCCACTTCCCAGCAGGTGCTGAGCTGACACTGAGCAGAGGACAGCAGGCACCCAAGGGTTACAGCTATGGTTTGTCTGGGACAAAAGATTCCTGCTGGGTTGAGTCACCTGCCTTTCCATGCCAGAGTCTGCTGGTCTCTGCTGCCTTGTGGCTGATTCCACTGGGATCCATAAGTGTTTTCCAGACATCTTTGCATTGCCTGGCTCTGAGGGCCCACATGAGGTGTTTCTCCAGGGAGGAGACAATTTTGGTGCCTGTCAGGACTTCCCAGGCTTTTTCTAAAGAACTAAACTGCTGGCCAGGCAGGAGAGTTGGTGACCTGGATGGTTTCAAGGTGCACATGACATCTCCTCAGCCCTTATCTCCTGCAGAGTTTGGGGAGGTCTAACTCAGCTGCATCTGCTGTCTTGTCTCCATGGGCTTGGAGAGATGAGATGGGGATACTTTGGGTCTAGAACAGCTTTTTCATGGGGGGGAAAAAATCAGAAAGAGGGGAGAAGACTGAGGAGGAACTTGCCTTGCTGCCTGTGAAGACTTGGAGCTGTCTTGCCTCTGGCTAGGGGCTTGTGTAGAGTTTGATTAGGGAAAGCTCACTGGGCCTGCTCTACCCCATCAGCTCACTCCTGAGGGGGTGACCCAAGGGTCTGTGACCATCCAAGTACCCAGAAATACTGGAATCTTTTAGTGAACCCCTAAACAGGCCGTGGGATGTCCTGTGGGACCACCCTTGGGAAGCCCTGCCAGTAGGTTGTGCTCAGGCATGCTGCCCTGACCCACTGGCGTGTCCTGCTTAGTGCACTGCCCAAGATAGGTGTTGCCCATGAGTTTATGGTTGGATTTGATGCATCCCTTTGAAGGTGGGCTGTAGTCAAGTGGGGAATGAGCCACCCCTTTGAGCCTACCAGGCTTCCAAAAGTGTGTGTTAATAATGCCTGTAACTTGGTGTACTATTTACCAGGCACTGTGCAATAACAGTAATTTTGAGCTTTGGGTTTCCTGCAGGGTACTTTCAGCAGCATGTGTAGGTGTTTTCTAAGCAGGTGTGTTTGGCAGCTGCATGTGGGCTCTGGTCCCCCCACAAATTCTCTTGTTCTCTCCTCTGCCCCTAGGAATGCACAGCAAAACTTTCCTTGCCCAGATGGTGCCATGGGGTCAGTTTCTTGTTCAGAGGCTGTAGTTTGTGTATGGTGGTTTGATATTATAGAATGTTTTGTGTTGGAAGGGTTCTTTAAAGGACATCTAGTCCAACCCCCCTGCAGTGAGCGGGGACATCTTCAACTCGAGCAGGTTGCTCAGAGCCCTGTCCAACATCACCTGGAATGTTTCCAAGAATGAGGCATCTACCAACTCTCTGGGAAACCTTTGTCAGTGTTACACTCTCACTGTAAAAAATGTCTTCCTTATAGCTAGTCTGAATCTCCCCTCTTAGTTACCCATGGCCTTTTTTTAAAACAGGCTGTGCTAAAAAGTTTATCCCCGTTGTTTTTTATGGGTACCTTTAAGTGCAGAAGGGCTTCGGTGAGGTCTTCCCTGGAGCCTTCTCCAGGCTGAACAATCCCAGCTCTCTCAGCCTTTCCTCATAACAGAAGGGTTCCAGCCCCCTGATCATTTTCATGGACCTGCTCCAACAGGTCCTGTGCTGAGGACCCCAGAGCTGGACCCAACACTGCAGGGGGAGCCTCACTGAAGGGGCAGATTCCCCTCCTTTGACCTGCTGGCCATGCTGCTTTGGATACAGCCCAGGACACTGCAGGCACTTTGTGTCCTGCATGGCACAGAGCAGGATGGAGAGCAGCAGCCCCACTCACCTCATGTGATGCTCCAGGCCCTGGCTGTCTATGCCCAGGGCTACTCCTCTTGCTCATCTCCCCGCGTAGTGAGGCTGCTCCGGACAGAAGCGCTTGCACTTGAGCAGCCCCGTGTCTGTGCCGTAACTCCCAGCCCCGGCAGAGCTCCTGGGGCAACTGGAGCCTGGCTCAGCCCCGGGTACCCCCTGCCCGGCAAAGCCCCGTTCCATCCCCTCCTCTCGGCTGGAGGGCGGCTGTGCCGCTAGAGGGCAAGCGGCAGCGGCAGAACCCGGCTGCGGGTTGCGCCGGCGAGGACCGAGCCCCGGGCCGGGGGCGGGAGCGGGAGCGGAGCGACTCGGGGTGCCGGGGCCGAGGGGTCAAAGCGCCGCTTGCTTTGTTGACACGCTGATGGATGCTGCGTGAGAAAAGAGCTTTTGCTCTGTCTGTGCTGCCAAACCCCTCTGTGGCTCTCACCTGCTTCCCAGCTCCGTATCCTGGTGGGCACCCAGTCGTGTCAGACCATCCTCTGGGATCTGGATGGATGCCGAGTCCCAGTTTTCTCCTGTGTTGCTGCTGGAGGATGTAGTCAGTGCACCCCTATGTACCATAAGAAATATATAGCCCCAGCCCACACGTGAATTGATGTGATTTGTGGCTTTTTGGAAGGTTGACCCAAGCAGAGATGGTGCTGTCCGGGGAGTGTTCCTGGACTGTTTGAAGTACTGGGCAAGAGGTGCCTGACTGGCATGGTGTGCTGCTATCTGTGACCAGCCTGTGGCTCTGTGATCTGTAAGGAAGCCCCTTACAGCTCTGCCTGTTTTACTGAGGGGGGGAAACTGAGGCACAGGGGTGTGGTGCAACTAGCCTGCAGGCAGCAAAGTGGGGTGGTGACCCTTAGGCCCAACACTAGCCAGGGTTTAAGGAGAGGCTAAGCATGGAGGAGGGAAAAACAAGGCTGTCGTATCGGTCCTGTTGTATTGAACAACCATGGTGTCTTGAGAGAAATCCTGAATGCAGAGGCAAGAGAGCAAAGGCTGAGAGCTGTCTCTGGATGCCTCCACAGTGGCTTCAGTGCTATTTGCTTCTCTGATTAACCTTTTGCTGCAGGGGTTGGAGGGCTAAAGAGGCCATATGCCCTTCCCCAGTGGGAAAGGCTGAGAAGAGCCTGGTGAAAGATGGGGAAAAGGCTGACAGTGGTAGGAAGGTTTTAACACTACTGTATCATCTCTGTGTATCTCCTGAGGGATATCTCATTGTCCCTGGCAGCTGGACCCAAGATGGGCTGATTATCTCCCTGCCTGGGATCACCATACACCCCCAGCATGGTGGAAGGGCTGTGACACCCAGTGGCCCTGCAACGCAACAGCAAATGGGTCCCCAGCATCATGATATTGGGGTCAATGTGTATCTGGGGTGGATGATGGATGTGGGTTAGAGCACTGATATTGCTTGGGGCTTGGGCTTCATTCCATTTGAAGAAAAGCAGATCAAAATCTCTCTGGACTCCCCCTGGAGGTTGCACTGGAGTCGGTGCCCAGTTAGTAGGGCTCTTTCACCTGCCCAGCTAGCCCTGCTGCATGTGCCCTTGTGCATCTCCATTCTTCATGTACTACTCTATTTCTAGACTCCATGGGGCTGGGGATGTTCTGTTGCCCTCTGTGAGAAATCTAGCCCCTGCTTGCCTGAAGGAGTAGCACCAGGAAAACATGTGCTGTATTTTTAGCTTGTTTTCATGTGACATAGCAGTTGAGCTGAAGGAGAAGCCAGAACCGTGTACAGTCAGCTTTGCTCCAGCTGCTGCCCAATGCTCTGGTGTAGGAGATAATGGAGCCTGTTAGTGATTGTCTTCATCCTGTATCCCCCTCTGGCACGTGTCATCACCCACACTATTGCCTATTCCTATCTTTGGTCTACCTAAACAACAAGGAAAACTGCTTATTTAATTAAAAACAGAAGCCCCAGCAGTGGAGCAGAGAGGGATTCTGAAGGGATTGTGATGGTGTGGCAGCACAGATGGGTGGCTTGGGATGCTTGTCCTTGACCTCAGTGCTTGTTGCAGTGGCAATTAAAAGGCTTTGGGATCTCAGGGCTCCAGGGAATTGTGCAGGGAAATGCTGAACTCAGGTGCCTTCTTTCATGAAGCCTTTTCCTTGCTCCTATGGCTCTGTGCTGGGGAGGGCACAGAGCACTGGTACCTTTGCTGGTTGTCCTTTGCTGTTCCCAGGGTACTGACGAGTAAGAGCAGATGTGAGTGTGGTGAAGTCCCCATCCTCCTGGGTTGTGCAAAGCTGTCCCTTAACTTGCTCTCCCTGAGCTCTCCTCAGGCAGTTCTCACTAGGAAATGTTAATGTGGATGGAAATGCTCAAACAGATGTTGGGAATCTGAGGGCTGCTGAGGACCCTGCATGCTCAGGGTTTTGTCAGGATATATTAGGAGCGTGAGTGCTCAGCTGAGCTGCAGTGATGCCAGGCTCTAACTCCTGACCCTGCTGGGACATGAAGCCACATGGGGGTGAGCCCGGGTGCCTCCAGCTGCTCTCCTTCCTTCTACTCCCAGAGCAGCTCTGGCTTCATCTCCCATCTCTTGCTCTCCATGGAAATGTTGTGCAGTGACCTGGGCTGGGAACCGGGAGCCCTGGCACTCTGGTCTGTGTTCCAGCTGTGCAAATGCTCCCTTGGGCTGCCTGCCCTTGCTGTGGACCAGAGCCCTCCTCCTGCCTGCTTTTAACCAGGCAGAAAAGAACTTGGGCTGGTCTTGGGCATCCTTTGTGCTCATTCTGATACAGATGGGATTGTCTCTTGGGAACTTTGTGACTTGTGTGGCTGGAAAGATCTCTTGTCTCTCGTGCCTCTTGCCTCCAGGATATGGCTGGGTGCTCCTGTGGCAATGGTGTGGGTCCTAGTTTTGGCTTGCCTGTTCCAGACAAAATCTATCCCAGGGAAAGTGACCTGAAAGCCATCGAGTCACTTGGTGACTGTTGCTGAGCAGCCTGGGATGCAAACAGAGTTCAGTGGGACATGAGGTCAAGGATGGTGTGTATTCTCAGTTCCCCAGCCTGTGGAGAGCTTCCTTGTCCTCCTGAGGCTCTCCTTGTACCAGTTTAGACAAGTGGAGTGTTAGTGGGGACTGTTTCTTTATGTTTGAGCATCAAGGTTTCTGGATGTACCTGTAGTGCCAGATATTCATGGCCTCTCCCAGGCTCAAAGCTGAATTGTCAGGACAGCAGCCCTTGGCAAGAGCTGTGCCCTTAACATCAGGCTGGGGCAGATGCTGGAAGGTGTCCTCGGGAGCATCAGAGCAAAGTCTTGCAGGGTTCTGATGTGGTGCAGGGATGCTGGCTGGGTAGGAAATGAAGTCTGCACACCAGGCAGCTCTGTGGGGCCTGGCACTCAGGGGGTTAACAGCAAGGTGCATGGTACAACTGGAGCGATTTGGGAGAGGCAGAGCCTGCGGAGGCTGGAGAAGGGATGGGGTGGGTGAGCTGAGGTGTGGAGGAGTGTGTGGGTGAGGCAGGCAGCTGTGGTCTCCTCGCCAGATGCTGCAGCGGTGCTTTGGGGAAGAGGAGTGGAGCAGAGAAGCTCACAGGTACGGAGCTGTGCGGGTTGCCTGCCCTGACTCTGGGCTGGGGGGGAGTTGATGCCTGTAGCTGGTCCCTGGAGCAGCCCTGCTCAGTGGTGGGCTTTGGTGATGTGTATTGGTGCCTGTCTTCATGTCCCGTGCTTTGTGGGTTGATCCTCTGGTCCTCAGGAGCACAAACTCTTGGCTCCTCGGTTGCAGCTGAGATACCATCTCTGGGCCGAGAGACACTGCTTTGGGAACCTGCTTGGAAAACCTCCTCTCTGTGCCTTAGCATGCCTGTGTTCCTCTCTGGTGAAAGTCCCACATCTGCCCAGCCTCATCTATGCCTGCTGCTTTGTGGTGCAGATAAGCTCCCCCTTCCAGGAGGGTTGGTGGTGGGATCCTTGTCCTCAGCCCTGGGCTTGTCCTCAGCCCCAGGCAGGCTGCCCAGCTCTGGACATGCTTTGGCTGCTCTGGCCCCAGGGGAAGGATCCCTGCTTTCCAAAAGGCACGGGTAACGGAGATTTATTTATTCAGAGACTTAATTAGCATCTTTAAATATTAAAGAGTAAACAAACTGCGTCTAGTGGGATCAACATTTACAAACAGGGATTTTTTAATCTTTTTTTCCTCTCTCTGGGACATGCACTTGGTTTTTTAAGTGTTTGGGGAGGAGCTGTTGTGGGGGCCTCTGGTTAATGGGGGAGGCACCAACCCACAGTGCTGCTGGTGAAGAAGGGGGAGAGGATGGGGTGAAGAAGCAGGAACAGCCGGGGGGCTGGGGAAAAAAAGGAGGCAGAGAAACAGAGAGGTTAGCTCAGAGTGTGGGTGTGGGGGGGAATTGCAGAGCCAGGTGCTGGATTTAGGTAATTCTCTGCAGGATGCACCATCCCCTTCCTGCCCAGGCAGGTGGAAGGGGGCAGGCAGGAGATGGAGGTTCCTGCCATGGTGCAGCTAATTGCAATCAAAAGGTGGTGGTCCCTGCAAGGGGAGGTGGTTTGAATCTGATCTGCTTCCTATTATCTCTGCAAATGGAGGCCTGCCTGGTAGAGGATTACACTGGGGGTTATTTATTGGCAAAGCACTGTACAGTTTTAATTTTTCCTTTTTGCTTATTCAGGCTTTAGCTCCAGAGGAAAATAGCCTGGGGTGGCTTTGAAATGGATTCTCTTTGCTCCATTAACTTATTCAGTGAGTTTAATGGGCCTTTTTTTCTCTGAGCCTTGAAGCCACCATTAAAAGGCAGAGATTTATAAAAGCAAAGATACTCCTGAGCTTTAGTCAAACTTCGGGGTAGAGGGGTGGGGGCAACTGTTGTCACTGCCTGTGGTTCAGGTGAAGATGTTGTGAGGGCTTTCGTGTTGAACCAGGTGGCTTGGGCTGCTGCCCTGGTGCTGCTCATGTTTCTCTGCTGAGAAAGTGACCCTGAGGAGCTGGTCTGTGCTAGAACCAAGACTTTGTCTGTGAGTGATGGGACGTTATCTGGGCTCTTACCTGTTGGGATGTTGCCCAGTGTGATTTGTAACCTGTCTGTGCTGCAGAGCTGCCATCTCTTCAGGCTGAAAGACAGAAACTTCTCTTGCTTTGTGTAGGCTGCTCACGACTTTATTTTAATCTCATTTGTGCCATACTGGGGCTGATCAGTTCTTGATGCTTTCATGAGTGTCTACAGGGGATGCTTGGAGCCCTTTCCCTTCCTTTCTCTGCTAGTGGTACCCAGTCCTATTGCACCCCTGTGCTGAGCAGCCCAATGTTGTGAGAAATTGGGTGTCTCCTGTGAGCATGGCACTTAAGCATGTGGGTTTCCTGGTATCTGGGTAGTGTCTGAAGAATGAAATTGAGATTACGTCTGAGTGAATTCCCTTTTTCTTGAGCTTTTCTAGGACCAACCTCTCCACCTTTTATGTTGCAAATTAGACCTGGTGTCTTTTGGGGAAGGAAATATAGGAGCATGTAAGACATGGGTTGATGTGTCATCTAGGGACACCCTCTTGCAGACACAGTTGAATTTTTGTTCCTCAGCCCATGATGTGTTGCAAACATCACATAGGCAGCCCCTGGGTTTTGCCGCTGATGGGGAGTAGTGGCAGAGAAGGTCTGGGTGTGGCAGGGCTTCCTAGCTTGCTTCTAAATGCCAACTTGATCTGGTCCTGACATCTCCTGGAGGTGACCTGTGACTGTCACAATGCTCTGCGTGGCAATCGGAGCCTCAATGCTGGGACAACCTTTCCTATATGTTTCTTTACTTTTCTTACTCTATGTACTACCTTTGAGGTTAATCCCTGGCAGCATGAGCAGTCCAGGTGTAACCCATGTGTCTCTGTGCCCAGCCTGCCACCTGCCACCTCAGGGATGCTGCTAATACAAGTCTGGGCTGGGAGGTGCGTGAAGCTGGAGACCCAACCATGTGGCCACTTGTCATGTTTGCACCATGAGTTCAGGGTGTGCATCCCCCACCAGCCCTGCTGCAGTTCAGGAGTGGGAGGCAGATGTGGTGGGAGAAGAAAAGGACCTGCTTGCCCAAACCAATGTGCTAGGGCTCTGTGAAGCTGACCCCAGACCCTGGATCCTGCTGGGTGCCAGAAGCAGCTGGAAAATGGAACTGGAGACTGGGTGACGTGACTCGTGTGTCTGTGCTGGTGGCTGTGGGGCTGACTCGCCTGCCTTGCTGCAGGAAGGAGGGATTTCAGCCTGTGGCCTCTGCCTGCCTGTCACCAGCCTGGCAGGCAGTGAGGAGCCTTGGCAGTGTGAGAAATGCTGCTTTGTTGCCAGCAGATGTGCTGGTCAGACCTTGGTGGGGAGAGGCTGGGAGGCTTGCAAGGAAGAGGGGCCTTCAGCTCCGGAGGAGCTGTCCAAGGGTTGGTTATTTGTAGCCTTCCTGGGGGGACTGACCACCGAGCCTGACCTTGGAGCACTGCCTCGGGGCAATGGCAGGACAGACACATACTGAAATGACCCTGAGGGTGCTGTGGCCAAGCATCAACCAGCTGTGTGTGCAGCATGATGGGCTGGGAAGGGTGCCTGATGCTGGCTTGCCTGTGACCTCCAGAGCAAGGGTGAGGCTCCTTGCAAATCCATCTGCTCCTGATCCCTTTAGGCACAGCAGTCGGGGGAAGGAGACACTCATTACCTAATAAGCACCCATAAAGAGTACTTGTCCCCTGCCCCTGTAAATCCTTGCCTCCGTGGTCCTACCTGCTGTGTAAATTGCTGCTGACCCTGTAAATTACCCTCTGCTTTGCTCTGCCTCCCTTGAAATTGGCCCTTCCCTGTAAATCCTCCATCCCCAATGGTTTTCTGCTGCCTCCCTCCCTCCTTACTCTGCCTGCACTGTAAATCCTGAGCCCCAGTGAGGCTGGGGTGGATGTAGAGAAGGGAGGGTTCAGTGATGGGGTGGTGGAGGGCAGCTGCTCTGGGATGCTAATCCGTCCCAACTGCTCTCCTGGGACTTGCTTGCCAGTGGGAGCTGGTGAAGGATGTTCTGCCCAGCTGCCTGCAGGGAACGTCGTTGTCCTGCTGGGAACAGAACAGAGCTGGGCTGCAGCCAGCTGGGTGCAAACTGGAGGGTGTTGGTGGAGTCTGTGGGTTGGTCTCCCAGGATATGTTTCTGAGATATAAAAATAGAGTTAAAGACACAATCTCTGTTTATCCCTCGAGTACTTGGGGTCATGCCATAGCTTTGCTGGGTCCCTGTCTGTGGTCCCTTCAGCAAGCTCTGAAGGAGCTGTGGGCAGCAGAGGTCCTGTGTGGTAAGGGAGACCCATCAGTTGTGCTTCTGCTGGATGCTGGTGCCTCATTTCTGAGTCCTGAGTTGCTGGGATGATGGTGCTGTGTTTTTCCCCTTATGATGATGATCCTGGGACAGTATGTAGGGGCTGAGAAGAGGGGGCTGGCAGAGACATGACCCCAGGGAGGTGCAGGAAGCTGTGAGGGCATCAGCTCAGTGCCATGAGCTGTGCTGTCTGAAACCCTGGCCTCACTGCTCAGCCTGAGCATGCTGGGCTGTGCCTGGGTGTGCAGGAGGAGCTGTTTGTGTCTTTGTGGGAAAGCCCATGGCCAGAGCTGGTGGCTTGGCCTGTATGGGTGACTTTTCCTCAGTCCAGGCTGGTAGTGCTGCTAGTTTGCTGTGGCTCATGCACCTGGCACACAGACACAGTGATATTTGGTGTACAAAATACTGAGCCTTTCTGTGTCCAAAGACTTAGCAGAAACTGATTATGCTCCAACAGAGCTGCTTTTTTTCTCCTAATGAGCAGGAGTGAACATTACCCTGAACTGTGTGAGCAGCTCTGCCCCGATCCTGTGGAGGTCAGTGGAGCACACAGCAGAAAATGCAGAGTCAGAGCGAGGATGGGGTCACTGGAGTGTTTTGGGATGGTGCTGTCTGTGAAGCTGTTGTGTGCACACGGGGGTTGGAGACTTCTGCTTGGCTCCCTGTGGAGGACAGTGCTGTAGGGAATCCGAAGACCTTCTGATGTGGATTTCCAGGTGCTCCAAATCCCCAAGGTATGAGTGGGAAGCTGGGGAGTGCAGCCCTTCCTGACCCCTCTGCAAGCCCCAAGACTGGAGCAGCTCCTCAACCACCCAAGTAGTTCAAGGCTTAGTTTATAGATGTGCTGTCCCTGACCCACAGTGAACTGTGCACATCCTCTGGAGAGACCCTGCCTGGTGTCATTTGTGGCTCAACTCTATCTGATGGCCTGGAGGGTGGTTGCCAGAAGATTTGCAAGAAAAATGAGGTGATGCTCTGGGATGGTTCATTCAGGCATTAATATTAACTGCTGAGAGAGCTGACGATGCTCTGGGAAGGACCTGGGCTTGACCGATCTGGGTGTTGTTCTTTAGACCTTTCTCCTACTGCCAAACATTCTTTTGTTTTTTTTTTTCCTCAGTTTTTCTTCTCTATCTTATGTCTGAGGCCAGTTGTTTATTAACACTGGACTTATGATACCTCTGTGCTGTGGTTTTGGGAGGAGGATGGAGCAGGAGCTGTGGCTGGTGGAAGTGCAGGGATGCTAACAGCAGTGGGGAAGGCAGGGGGCAGCGAAGGAGAGCAGAGGCAGATTTTCAAAATCCATATAAATAGCAAAAATAAATTTCCAGCAAATGCTTCCAGTCCTGCAGTATTAAGAAAGTGAAGCACTAGAGGATAAGGAAAGCATGAGCAATAACAGCAGGGATTTAGAAAGAATAAATCTTGCCAGACAAACCTGATTGCTTTTTCTTTTGATGGAATCACAAAATTAGTGGCTGAGCAGAACGTGGAAATCCTAATATATTTGGATTTAGCAAAGCATTTGATATAGTGTCTCGCCAAATCTTACTCTAAAAATTAGTTCAGTTTGCCTTGGATATGATGCTGCCAAATGGACTGAAAACTGGCTTAGGGCCCTAAACAAATAGTTTGGGGAGAGGGGGAGCTGTGGGAGCACAGCTACAAACTGGCTTTTCTTATTAAAAGACCCCAAACCAAAACTATAGATAACCCCCAAAATAACAACACAAAAAAACTCCAGGAATGTGGCCTCAGCATGAGGCACCTTATTACAGGAATATTGACAAATTGGAGAGAGTTCAGAGACAAAAAAAAAGAGGGGGGATAAAAAGCCATTGGAAGCATCAGGTTACTCTCAGAGGGAGTCTGGGAGATGAGAAAGTCCCAGGGCTGGAGGCATTTTGGGGAGGAGCAGGTGGTGGCCTGTGGGGCCAAGATGAATATTTGGGCTGTTGTGAGGACCTGGCAGGGAGCACCTTCGCCCCCGCACAGTGGAGAATCGCTAAGCTGCCCATTTCACGGCCCTTTCCAGACTTTATCGAGCATGCGGGGGCAGATAATCACCGTGACTGTCAGAAAGAACATCCCTGACTGAGGAAGCTGGGCACGTTTCCTCAGGGAAATCTTGACTCTCAGAGTAAGCACAAGGTGATGGCCCTGGGTGATTCGGGTCAGTAGATGGGGAATTTTTCTGCATTGTGGGCTTGTTTGGGAAGCTGAGAGGTGGTTGTAGCTGCCTTGACATGCTGCCTCCTGCACAGATATTCTGTCTGGGCTCCATAGGCTTTTATCATTGGGGGAAAAGGCTGGGGAACAGCTGGTGGCAGCTGGAGTGCAGATGTGTCCTCAAGGAGGGATGGCTGAGTGCATGTTTAACGGCTTGTGGAGAGGTGGTGCCCCCTTGTCACCTTGCAGAGGTAGGATGGAAGAGCTTGATGCCCCTTTGCAGGATTTTATAGAAGGGTTTGTGCCCTGTCTGTGGAAGTCAGGAAAGATGAGGTCTTCTAGCAAGTTTATCCATGAAAGTGCTGATCTGTCTGGCATGCTGAGCTCTTGGAGCCCTTCAGCACTTGTCTGGGGCACTGAAAAGATTCTGAGTGTGTGGAGACTCTTGGCATAACTGTAGTGTTCCCACGAGGTAAGGAAATGCATTTGTCCTTCAGTGATGGCTTCTTTGGATCAGTTGGATGCTCCTATTGTCCACCGCTGCCAGAGGGACGGGCTGGGTGAGCAGGACCTTTCCATTGGCCTTTTAAAGCAAATCTGTACCTTTTGATAGAAATGCAAAGAAACTTGCAAACTGCCTTTACTAGATTGATAGAGGGGACATTGCTTTGCATAAGGAGCATCTACCTTGCACTGGTGGGGCAGTGTGGTGGAGCAAGAGTTTGGGAGAAAGCTATGGAGCAGAGCTGGGGAGGGCCTCTAGAAGATGAGGTGACCTTATGTTGGGTCTTCATGGGGGAGCACAGGGTTTCTTCAGCCCACTCCATGGTCTTTCCAGTGGTTCCCCCCCACACCCGCCCCCCAACCCTTTGCATTGCTCCCTGCTCAAGGCTGGATCCTGCTGGGGGGGTTGCTGAGATGGGGCTGAACCAGGCAACGTTTGGAAGGTATTTTTAGCTGTTCTAATTGTGGCAAATAAATGCCATTCTTCCTTGTTGGGATTGAGCTACAGCTAAATCACAACTAGTTCTAATGATGATAATTACCGGATTTCAATATTTATAGAAACGGGCGCTTCCTCGGTGTCGGCGGCTGCCACTGAGCTCTCACCTTCACAGATCGAAACCTTGGCTCATTATCGCTGCAGCTATTTATTTACTTGCACATTTTTAACCCACAGATGGCAACGTAGGAGAAATCTGAAATGATAGGGACCCGCTGGGGCTGTTGTAGCCTTTGGGTAAAAGTTGTGGGATGAATAGGGAAGCATCTCCTAAGGATCCGCTGGTTGGATTCTTGGGTTTTGGGCACCTTTTGAGAGAGGTTCTCAGCTCTGTGAGGCTGTCTGTGTCTGCCAGGGCTTAGCCCCCAAAGGGTGGAGGGGGCTGTGTGTATTTTGGTGAGTGTTAGCAAGATGGAGCACTGCCTCTGATTACACTAAAACACACAGAGCTGTAACTGGGAAAGAGCTTAAATGTGAGGCAACAGAAAGGGCTTGAGTCCTGTAGCTGTGGGCTTGAAGGAGTTTATCTAAAGGTATCTGGGAAGTTTGTGCCCGCAGCAGCAGCTTCTGGATGTCTTGATTTAGCAGTGGCCCTCTCCAGCTTGGTACTGCAGAAGAAGGGCACCTTCTGTGGGTGCAGAGCCAGGGGTGTCAGGGCCGTGTGCCTGTCCCCTAGGCCTAGGATAGGGGTGCAAACCCCCCATGGCTGTATCAAACCAGCCCTGTTGGGTTGATCCCAGCCTGCAGATCCTCACTGGCAGTCAGAACCCATGCGCCCATCAGGTCTGGACTCCCTTCTTGTGCAAGGTGTAGAAAAGATTCACTTATTCAATTTGCTATCTCTCCAGTGCCACATAAGCTGTATTGATAAATTAATCTTATATTGTTGTGACTAAACAGCCCTGCAATTTTTTACACTGTTCAGTCTAATCTGTCTTGACAGCTGTATCATTAGTTTATATTTGTTGTAATCTCATTCACTGTGTTGGCTGTGGGGAGTTTTTATTTGAGGTGCTCTGCTGCTACACAGGCAATGGGTGCAGCCAGTGGCTCCCTGCCAGGTGTTATGGGGTGCTGTGGGGTGTATCTGGGGTACACCTCAGTGGGGCCAGCCCTAAAATGCTGCTCTACTGCCTGGTAGCAGCATCCCCAGGGCTCACCCAACCTCCCCAAAGCATCCCCACTGCTGAGATTTTGATGGAAACCCCTCAGTTGGGGTAAAGATGGTGAAAAGGTGGATGTTGAGAGACTTGCATCTTACAGCAAACCTTTTAAGGTGCCTTATAAGGGACAAATTGTTTTCTTAGTGTGTTCTGTCATTTTCTGTGGTACAGGATGGTACCTGCTCCATTGCTGAGGTTGCCTTTTGACCTTAGGGAATAAAGTGACTGTGGGAGTTTGGACTGTGCAGCCTTTCACTGAGGCCTTTGGAAATGCAATGCAGGGACGTGCTGGCATAGAATCTGAAGATGGGGGTGACTGCCCCAGGCAGCTGGCTGCTCCCCTGGCTCAAGCCTAGGTTTGCTGGTCCTGGTCCAAGTAGGGCTGATTTGGGCCTCATTGTTGCATTTGTAGAGTGTTTGTTTTTTTTTTTGTTTTTTTGTTTTTTTTTGTTTTTTTTGTTTGTTTGTTTGTTGTTTTTTTGTTTTTGTTTTTTCAAGCAGCTTTGCATTTAACTCCTCTCAATAGCAGCTCCCCAAAACTGTGGAATGAAAGGTGTTGAGCTGGTGGAATGAGATTTCTTCCAGCAGGGAGCAAGAGAGACTATATGGTCCCTAGGCATGGGACAAAACGGTGAGAGTGGGAAGCATTTTGGCATCTAGTTTATGCTTTAGATCTTGAATTTGCTAAACCTGGATGGGAAATGGCAGTCAGTGGAGTCCAGGCTCCTGTTTGAAGCATTACAAGGAAAGGCTGAGAGATCTGGTGCTTTTTTGTCTGCAGAGGAGAAAACTGAGGGGATCTAATTAATGTCTATAAACACTTGAGGGCTGTGCTTCAAGAAGGCAGGTTCAACTTCATTTGTGCCTTGTGATAGGACAAGGGGCAATGGATTCAAGCTGGAGCACAGGAAGTTCCCCCTCAATGTGAGGAATAACTTCTTTAAGGGTTACAGAGCACTGGAACAGATTTCTCCATCTCTGGAGACTTTCAAGGCTTGTCTGGATGCATTTCTGTGTGATCTGCCCTAGTTTAGTCCTGCTCTGGTAGGGGGGTTGGATTTGATGATCTCTGGAGGTCCATTCCAACCCCAAACATTCTGTGAAGCATCTCTGAAAAAGCCTGTATGGCTTGATAACAACTCTAGTCTCTCCTCCTCTCATGAGTGCATCCTTTGGGGAAAGCATCCAGGCTCTTGCAAGACTGAAGATGCAAATGGCTCTGGCACCAGTAATGTCTCAGCACAGTGGATGTGCTGCAGTGCTTCATGGTGGTGCTGCCCATATGTTTCCCCCTCTGCAGGCAGGACTGAGAGCAGATGGTGGGATGTGCTGTGTTACAGCCCCAGCAGCTTCATGTGGGACTGCTTGGGGGGATGGTGGAGCTTGGTGAGATGAACATCCATCTCCTGGAGCAGGGATCTTCCTACATTGTGTCAATGTCACCATTCAGGTCTCACCAAACCATCCAGGTCCATGATGAGTGCTGAAAAAAGATTTAGTGATGTGACTGTTCACCATACAGGGCACGCTGTGGTGCAGAATCTCATTGCTGTGGCGCCAAGTTGCACCATGGTTAAAATGTGGTTTGTGAAGTGATCTCAGACTGGGGATACCTTAGGACAGCCCTTGGTAGTGGCAGAGGTCTGCATTTGCACCCTGCAGCTGGAAGAGCCTCCTGCTGTCATTGCTAGTGGAGCTGTTGTTTGTCACAGGCTGCAGCTGGTGACAAGGTGATGGACTCCCAGGTTGAGTACAGCTGTTCAGCACAGCCAGAGGCAGGAGGTGTTCACTGTTGGCAGGGATATTACATCCTCCCTCTCTCCCAGCCTGGTGGTGTGATGGAAATGGGATTCCCTAGCACTTACCCTAAATCCTGGGTTGATGACACATGCAGAGCAGTAGCACGTCCATGTGCACTGAGCACTGCTGACCTGCTGTCCACTCCCATGGAGAAGATGGATTTCCCACTCAAATGGTCTCCAGTGCCTGGGGAATTGCTCCAGTCTCTAGTGGTAGAGGTTGATCCTTCATCTGCAAAGACCCTGCCAGTGCGTTCAGCAAGGGATTGACTCACAGTGGGCAATCTGAGTGGCTTGCAGCCAGGGCCCTCAGACGTGAGGTGAGGACTTGGGGGATGAAGCAGGTCCACTGGGGCATGTAGCAATTGTTCAACACACGTCTCTGCTGAATGAGAAAAATTCTTGCTGTTTTCCAACCCTCTTCACAGAGGGTTACTGTTCAAACCTCGCCTGCTTATCAGCTTCATGTCAGAAGTGGGGAGGTGGGAGCACAGGGCAGCAGAAGCCTCCCTGAAGTTCACTGAACAAGTGGCAGGGTCAGTGTCAAATCTCAGCTCTGCTCCTGCTGTCCTTGTTGGTGGCCACCTCCTGTGTGCTGTGATAGTATTGCTGGGGCAGATTGCAGCTTTGCTGTTTGTAGCCCTCTTCTCCCTTAGCCAGAGTGAGGATGTCTGGGCTATTGATTTTTTTTCCTGGGTGAACTGTAGGTCCTTGCCCTTAACTCCCACATGGGTTTTGGTCACCCATCAGTGCCAAGTTCTGCCCTAAGATCAGGGTGTCCCTTGTACAACTTGGGATAACCTTCTCTGCTGCCAGTTCCTAGGCACTGGTGTCAACTGGGAGCCACAGGGAGTTTTGGCTGGTTCTGCTGTGCTCCACTCATACTGATGAGACTATTTCCATAGCAACTACAGGATTTTTCAAAGGGGAGATAAGGGAAAAGATGTGAAAAGAAATCAAAAGAAAACCCAGATGAAAACTGTCATGGGCAGAAGCTGTTGGTCAGAGTGTGGGGGCTTTGGGACATCACATGTTACCTCTCACAGAGAAGTTCCCTGGCTTGGTATATTTGTGTGGGGCATCATGACCAGGTGGTCCTGATGCCCTCACCACCTAAAATGCAGAAATTGGAGTTGGTGCTTGTATTTTGCTACTTGGGGAGGACTGGGATGTCCTCATGAGGCAGCTGTGTGTGGGCTCTGGGGCTGGGGAAGGGGCAAGAGCGTGTGGCACTGTGCTGTGTGGAGCTGGTGTGTGCTGTGGCTCTCAGGGGAACTGTGGAGGATGCAGCTGCTGTTGCACAGGGTGATTTCCCAAGCTGCTGGCATCGCTGTGCTTGTTGCTGGCAAGGTGATTCCAGTGGTGCTGGAGGCTGTGTCAGCTCTGGTTTTGCTTTCCCAGGGTGTCTGGAGCCCTGGCAGAGGGAGCTGCAGCTTCTGCCCTGAGATGCTTTGGCTGCGTTCTGCCCTTCCCTCTGGTTTCATCCCGTTTCCTTCTCCTGTGCCTCCTGCCCCTGCTGGGAGACAGGGAAGCAGCTAGATGGGCTGTAAATGGTGCTTCTGGGGCAGAAAGCTTTGGGAATGCAGAGACAGGTACAAGCCTGTCACGGTGACCCCCATGTGTGCTGTCTCAGAGGCTGAATCTGAGCCTTGGCATTACAGCAGGAGAAACTAGAGAGTCGCTTGACCCAGTGCTCTTGGGGGTTACCCATGGTTGGATGGTGGCTTGTGACTAGGAGCTTCCAGTGGGACAGATTCACTGGCTACCTCATGGAGCCCAGATGTGGCTTAGGGGCTGGAGAGCATGTTGCAAGCTCACTGCAAGGCTGGTGTGGGGAGGCTATGGGCAAGAACGTGTTGCTGTGTTGATGCCAACTGTGTAGGTTGGTGACACCTGGTCCCAGCCTTCCTCCTGCAGAGTAGGAATAAGCACGAAGGCAGCCTTTCTCTGTCCCATTGCAGTGCCTGCAGAGGGTGAAGGAGCTGCCATGCAGGAGGGATGTCCTGCGCCAGCTGCCATCCCCAGTAAGCTCCAGCCTGGCACACAGTGCAGGCTTTTGAGCCCCAGCTGCTGTGGGCTGCAGCCAGCCTGCTCCCTGGAGAGTGGCCTGGGATCCACAGCAGACAATGTTCAAATTCTTTGTGCAGAATGAGCTTCCCTTCGCTGATAAAGCCCACTGGGCTCACGTAGTTTGCTCAGAGGTTTGGGCTGGTTTTGGGACCCTCCTAGCTGTCCAGCTGCCCAGGAGCAAAAACACAGTTTGAGTCATTCTTGGCAGGGTGGGGGAAACCAAACCAACAACAACATCTCTCTGGAAAGACTTTGTCTAATGATCTACTTTCTGGCTTTGAAATTCCTCTGTAACCCTGAACAGCACCAAAAAGACATGTATTCTGTTAAACACATCTTCAGCCCAAGTTGTGAAAGGGCAGGTGCCATCAGGAGGTGCAGCCTGGCTTCCTCACTTGATGCCTCTGAAATTAAAACTGAGCAGGACCTCTGGATACCTCGACTGCTCCTGCAAGATTTTATATCTGTCAGTGTAGTGTCAGCCTCTTGGAAATGCTTCAGAAATAAGAGGTTTGTTTTCAGGAGCACCAATCCATCAGGCTTGTCACATCTATGCTCATGTCTCATAAGAGAGGACATGGCCTTGGTCTGTGGAGAGGGGAATCCATGTGCTGCTGTGACCTGACTAGGACTGGATGTCATTGCTTCTTACTGCTGTGGCCTTAAACCTTTGTGCAACCTCCCAAGACCAAATGTTGAAGAACATCTTCAAATGGTGTGAGGAGAGCCTGCTAGCAAAGGGTGAGGATGTCAGTGTGGGTTAATGAGCTGTCACGTGTTAGCCAAGCTGCAGTAAGTTGTGTTCTCCTCCCTTGCTCTTGGTGTAAAGCAAAATGTATTTGCTTAACAGCCAGTGCAGCTCAGCAGCAGTGTGTTTGGATAGCACGACCTCAAGGTTTTCAGCCTGTCTTTGGCCCTGGTGAGGAAGGGGCCCATGGGGAGTGAAGGGCAGAGGCTTGGTTGGGGCAGTTGTTTTTGGAGCGCAGGCAAGCCCTGGCTGGGAGTGCTGCTCTCTGTCAAGGTGCTGGGTGAGCAGAGGTTTCTCCATAATTCAGCTGTGCCTTTATCTGGAGGGAAGGCAGACTGAGCTGTGGTATGAGATAGAAACAGTCCCCAGATTTGCTGTTTGCATAGCAGGATCAGCTCAAACACAACAGCCTGGCTAGCAGTGTCTCTGGCTGTCAGAGTCTCTTCTATAACATTTTTTGTGCAGGGCTTTTTTTTTTTTTTTTTTTTTTTTTTTCCACATTTATGTGAACAAAGCAGAGTGCTGGGAGATGAGCTTTTAAAGTGTCTGTTCCTTCCCTGCTCTCCTTTCTTCCCTTCCCTGCCTCCTCCTGGCTGTGTCATGTTCGTAGGCGTGCTGGTTAGTTTTTCCTTTGCAGAGCCAGCTGACTCCTCAAGAAAATAGATGCTGTCCCAGGAAGCCTAGAGCTCCAGGTGATCATGCCTTGATGTGTGTGTATCCTCCTGAGTGATGCTTCTGCTCTTACACCTCTGCAGTAGGAGCAATCCGGTGTGTAGGGAAAGGTTGGGAGACAAAAAAGGGAGAGTGGTTTTTTTCCTGGTTTAGGAGAATGGGACTGAGCCCTTCTCCTGGGTTATGGAGGAATCCTTCCATTGCTGGGGAGGGTGGGCAGAGCTGGCAGTGATTTATTTGCGCTGAAGATACAAGCTAGGAGTGGGGTCATGTCAGTTGGCTCAAAATAAACTCCATGAAGGGCTTGCCTGGTCCTCTGGCTTTACAAGGAGTAGCTGGCAGGCTGGGCAGGTAGATCTACAATGTCATGGAGGTAACAGGGACCCTGCAAGTCTCTTGCAGGTTGGAACTTCTCTGCCCATGACCATCCTCAGTGGAGCGGCTGGGAGCCTGGCCTGCAGCCAGCCCAGCTGGGCATTGCTGCCCGCTTGTTCCAGCTCCGTAAACATCTGAGGAGCCAAAGTGCTGCAGGATCAAAGTTCAGGCTCCTTGGGAGCTGTTTGGGAAAACAAACGCTTCGTGGGAGCGGGATCCGAGTCCAAGAAAGATTGGCTCTCCCCTCACTCAGGCAGCGACTCTGCTGGTGTTTGGGATGTGTGGGAAATCTGGGATTGGGATGAGCCGTGCTATGGGGGCAGTGAAGATGTGGGGGAGTGGAAGAGGATAAAGTAAGATGGTGGATTGAGGGAATGTGCTGGATTCAACCTCTAACTAGCCATGAACATGCAGTAGAAGAGGGACTCTTTGACACCCCCCAGATTGCAGCTCCAAGCTCTGGTTGCTGTGCCGCTTTTGGGATCCAGGCGCGGGAACAGTGGGAAGGGTCTGCCCAAAAATGTGCAGCTATATTGAAATAGGATTTGAGATGAAGTTGACGTGGACATAAAAAAAAAACAAACCTCCTGAATTTAGACTCCCGTGGAGGCTGTGGTTTTAGAAAGCATGCTTGTGGGTTTGTGTGGGTGGGTGGCAGCAGGCAGGGCCAGCCACGGTGGCAAGCCTGGATTACAGACCACAGCCCCATCCCCAGCTCTTGCAGACCCTCTTGTTGGAATCTCACTCCTGCCTCCTTATTCCCAGCACCATATATCACAGTAACAGCCAGCTTGTAGGAGATTTGATTTTCTCCTTTTCCTCCTCCATCCATTTTCCTGACAAGCACAGCATGAAGTGCAATGCATGCATAGAGCTGGCAGAGATCCCCTTTGGGTGCTAGCTGAGCTAATGTGGTCTATCAGGATATCATCTTGACCATCATTAAAGCTCTGTGCCTTTTTGGGTGACTCCTTTCCACACTTTGGCAATACTCTCTACCAAGAGCTGTTCCTGCCAAGCTGAACTCCAGTGATCTCATGTCTTTGCTACACCACCTTGTCTTGCTAACGTGTGTAGGCTCTGTGCTCTCCAGGAGAGAAACACAGCTGCCTTTGGAGCAGAGCTTGGCAGCTCTCTCTGCCTGTATTAATTTATATATCTATTTTAATTTCTAAAAAGCCCTGGATCTGTTCAGAGATGGGTGTGTGAAGGAATCTGACCTCCAGTTTGAAGTTGCAGGGAGGGCTTAATAAGGCAGAATATGATTACTGAAGGCGATTTTTGACTAGCAAGCTGCTTCCTCTATAAAATGCCATTTGATCTTTAAAGACCACAAAACGCTGCACGCTGCTGCCTGTCACTGCACATGAAATCCTACAGATAAAAGCATCCTTTCCTTTGGCATGGCAGGCACCTGTTAGTGGTCCTGAGTAGGAAACTCTGCTCCATATACCCCAGATCTGAGTCTAATGGTGAGAAATACCTCTCCAGGCACAAAGGACTGGCTTTGTAGGCTTTCTTTACAGAGAGTAATGAAAGTAATACCCCTTTAGGGAAATATCATTGCTTTTGAGTCTGCCACCCAGAAGAAAGGGGGACCAAGCTATGGCTGATACTGCAGGCAGAGGGTTTATTCTTGCTTTGCCCTGAGGTGGTTGCATTTGTATATTTATGCCCACATCTGCAGATCTAAACTTTCACTCCATCTGGTGCATTCTTGCTTCAGGTGGTGTCTGAGACCCTGTAGGGGTCAGATAGTGATGGGCAGTAAATAACAAAGAGATGAGGAGGGACCCTGGAGCAGCTGGGAGGTGCCAAGGTAGTGGGCAGGGAGTTGAGGCTGTGCCAGGATCCCAGTCCATATTCAGTGGGATTCAGAAGCACTGTTCCTCCAATGCTCTTGAAATTTTTTTCCTGAAGCTTTTGCACTGTTGCTCATCTTTGATAAATGAGACTTCTTCAGCACTGGGATAATTTTGGACACCTCAGTTCTTGCTCGGGACCTCAGGTCTGCTTTCTCCTGGCACCAGCTGAGTAATAGTGATGGGATATTAAGGTGGATATTTGTTTTGATGGCAGTTGCACTGCTGCCCACAGCACTTCCTCAGCTCCACTGTCCCACTTGTACCTTTTTTTTTTCCTTTCTGAAAGTAACTGGGCATAACTCTTCCTGCATTGAAAATCCTTGGATGTAGTGTGTATGATGGGAACATGCTGCTTTCTGTGCACTGCAGTGATCTTTCTGTTCTGCCCACTGTCCAGGTAACCCACTGTCTTCTAGTAATACTGACACATTGCCCCTGGAAGGGATGTTTTCTGCTCCAGCTCTGGCTGGTGCAAGATGTGGCATCTGTCCTGGGGTGAGCTGGAAGCTTGTGGAGATCATGGAGGGGAAATGGATGACCATATAAACATGGGGCATGGTGCACCCTCTGCCTTTTGTTCTTGGGAACAAAAGGAAGGGTTCTGGTCATGTTGGCACTGCTGCCAGTTGGTTTTTTTTTAATTGCAGGCACTTCCCACTCTCCTTTAGATACAGCTCCTGTGCATCCTTATGGGTGTCAGGCAGCATTGCTCAATTGCAGTGCCTGGAAAAACGTGTTTCAGCAGAGCTTAAAGCTGTTTCTCAGGGTATCTTCCACAGTTGGATGGCTTTATATGGCAATCTGGTTAGATAGTGCAGCTGTAGCAGCTCTTCTATATCTAGTACTCGCCTCTAGCAGGCTTGGGGCAGGTAAATGCTGTTGGGGTGAGTCTGAAAGCTGTCTTGCAGGGGAGTCCTTTCCTCTGAATGCTTTGTGTAGCAGTTGGGCTTCTCCAGGAAGACTGTTGGGACACAACACTGTGATGACCTGTGCATAGCTGTATTGTTCCCGTGCCCTCCCCAGCTGAAGGGATTTGGGGTTTTTTTTACCTTTGCCCAGTCTTTCTGGAAGGGTCTGGTTTGGACTGTTGGGTTGGATGTTGCTGGGGCCAAAGGGTGGGGACTGGGTGCATCCCCTTCCTATCCTCTGCAGCACCCACATAGCCCTAGTATCCTCATCAAGAGGAGCAGGTCTGCTAGTATGGAAGGAATTGGGTCACAGTGGTGTGTTTTATGTTGTTACCTTGACGAATCACAATTACACTGTGGGGTTATGCTCATAATTGTATCTACAGAGCTGGATTTGCTTTCTGCTCCCCCCCATCCTTTTCCAAGTGACCTTAAATTATCCTTAATGATGCAAAGTTATCCACTCTTGGGTGACTTTTCTGTGTCTTTTGGGGAAGCCCATACTTTAAAGGGGGAAAATACTGCCTTCATAAGTCTTTATTCAGCTGCAGTTGCCTTTAATGCTCAGTTACCAATTCACTTTTATAACTTCCACATTGAGGGAATCAAGTCCTTTGTGCCTCTGGTTATTAAATGTATGCAAGAAGTGCCTTATAATCCTGTGAAAGATGGCTGGCTGCTTTATGGTTTTCTCAGCCTTGTGTGGGGTGTAAGGGATGGGTAAAAGGAGCTGGTAGTCCTCACTGTGACTGTGTTTTGCTCTGGGCCAGGGAACCTGTACCAGTGCCATGTGCTTCCCAGACTCCAGGAATTCCCATCAACATCTGCAGCAGCTTTGCTTGGAGGAGGCAGGTCTTACCGGTCAAGGGTTTTAAGAGATATTTTCCTTCTATTCATCCCTTGCAATCAAATTCATATCTGTGTGGTCTGAAGCTGGCATGCCAGGACTTTTGTTTATTTATAATGCTAAACTTATCAGGTAATTGAAAGCTAATGCTTCTCCCAGCATTGTGTGATACAATTTTGTGTGTGTGAGGATACTGCCTGCTTATTAGCACACAATTTATCCACTGCTCAGCATCCAAACATGAGTGGCTCTAACAGGGACATGACATCTGCTCTGGCAGTGAAGGGAGCTGATGGCATCCTGATGAAAAGTTGTTCTGCTCTGGTCCGGGTTGGATATAGATTTGGATAGCACGTGTGTACACATGCTGTATAATACTTGGTGCTTATCAAGTGCCTTCTTAGCTATTGACCACAGCACTTGAAAAGCTGAGAAAGATTAGATAAATATTATCCTTGTTGTATGAGAAGGGTGAAGGAAGGCCAGACACATTAAGCAGCCTTGAGCTAATCACTTGCTAAATTGGCACAAGAGGCTGATTTTCACCTCTGCATCATGCATGTGGGATGAAATGAGGTTGGCTGTGTTTAAATCCCAGTGGTTATTCTAGTCTCCCTGCTGCATTAGCTCTGGGCTAGAAGGGGCTCACATGGAGCTGTGCAGGCTTGGTGTGTGATCTCAAGAAGGTGACACCATCCTGTATTGTCAAACACCTTCGTGCATGATGTCCTGGGAACAAAAGGAACTGCTGTTCCCACAGGCTCAGTGGCCACTGGTTCCTTTCCAGCACGTGGGGTAACATCCTAGCAACTCTAGAGCACAGCTGAAACCTAGACCCTGTCACTTGGTGATCATATGGTCAATAAGATCAATAAGACGTGGAAGCAAAGGCACCTGCATCCTTATTGGCTTCATACAGTGCCCTGGGATCTGCGAGTGGGATGTGGTGCTTGTGAGTGGTGGGGCTGGTAAACAGGGCTTTATGCTTCCCAAGTTTGCTATTGCTGGGACACAGCATGCAAGTTGTCTGACTGCAGTGGTCTATGAGGCTTAAAAAAGCTGTAAAGGCATGGCTGTAGGTACATGGAGGCTGAGATATGATATAGGGTTGGCCTCCTAAAGTTGGCTTTTGTTAGGCTAACCCCATATTTTCCTTTAAAAAGGAAAATTATTCACTCAGCAAAGATATTTCTTCGTGATGAGAGACTAATATAATGCTGCATTACATCATAAGTGGCTTATTTTTTCTGGAGAAGACACAATATAGCCTAGCTATTGTAGAAGAGGTGGATAAAGGAGAAGTAGTGGTGGGAGTTGTTGAGAGAAGAGAAACACTGAGATTCCTGGAAGATGATGTTGGCTCCTACTTCCTGAGCATGCTGGCACAAAAGGCAGGACTATGGTCATGGGCTTTGCTGGCACAGTGCTGGAGCTCTGGGGTCACTAAGCAGGGTGAGGATGGCCAAGAGGCAAGAGCTGCAGCAGCAAACCCAAGAGAGAAACCATAATGCAGAGTGGGATGAATGCAATTGTGAGTGTAATGGGGCTTTTGCTGCTGGCTAGAAAATCATGTCAGTTTTAAACAGCCTGGTCCATAGAAGTGCTTGGTGCAGTGCTCAGTTACAGAGTGAAAACAAGCCTTCAGGCTGACAGGGCTGTGAGAAAGGCTTCAAGTCATGGTGTTTCCAGTGTGACTGGGGAGTTGCTTATGATGTTATACAAGTGAGACCTCCTGGAGACTGCTCTGTGCTCTTCTTGGTCATTCTTATTCAAGAAAAAGGCATTTCTAGAAGCTGATGAAGAAAATAGAGCTGTTTTCTATTACAGTGTCTATCAGAGTGATCCATTGCATAGGTCACCAGGTGTGTCAGTTTTGTGGGGTCTGAAGCTAGAAGCAAAATAACCTTGCCAGCAGAACTCTGCCTGTGTAATATTTGCATCACATCAGGGACTTGAGTTAGTATCTCTTCCAGGCACCTGAGACAATTTGCCTTGCACTTCATTGTTTGATACACACACTGCCTTAGAAGACTTGGCCTTGTGTAACTTCTAAATGATATCTGGGTGGATCTGGCTCTTGCTTGTGAGGTGAGGAGGAGGAAATACCAGGAAAAGAAGAGAGCTGCTTAAGCAAAGGCAGTTTTGACACAAGAAAAAATGTGAAATAAGAACAGCAGGAGAGTTCTGGTGGAGTGTTTCAGTATGAGCTGGGAGGGCAAAGCCCTGGCTACGCCTGAGGTGGACTTACTTTGATTGCTCTGTAAGAGGCATGGAATAAAAGCAGCTCTGCAGTGCAAGGAGACCTGGACCAGAAGGACCCTCAAAAGAGCCAAGAAGTATGAGAAGGAAGTATTTAAACACCCCCTTCTCTCCATCTGCCCCCTCACATCCCAGAAAAAAAACAAGTAAGCAATCTCATCTGTGTTGTGATGTGATGTGGCTCATATGGTCTTAATTAGAAGTTGGAAATGGGTTTAGGTGGATGTGTACATGGTGAGCACTTCAGGATTTGTGCAGTATAGTATTGGCCTTGAAGCTATTGTAGAAGAGCAGCGTACCTTAGTAATAAGTGAGGAATACCACAGGAATATAGACTTGGAGATGTTTGCAGGGAGGAGGGAGTAACCCATGGACTATAAGTTCATACCTCAGTGCCTGATTGCAGACACCAGGGTTGAACTGGGAATTGTCACATCTGTATTTGATGTGAACCCAGGGTCTGTGTTCCTGTGATGTTAATGAACTAAGGCAGAGGAGAAGGGAAGGGCTTGGTCTTTGGCAGACTTGGGAGGCTTTCTAGATTTCTAGGACAAGCAAAACCCTGGAAGGAAGAGAAGGGAGCTAGCTGAGATACTGAGGGACATGAAGAGGAACTTAAGTTTTAGAGGTGGAGTTTCTTTGCTTGATTGGTTTCTTTCCTATGTAACCACTGCCAATTTTGCAATCACAGCTTGACTCCTTGAGCTTTCATAATAAGATGCATTTCTGGTTTGTTTTTGAAGTGGATTCAGGCAAACCCAGCCAGTGCAGTGTTAACACTATTCTTTCCAAAGCAATAAGGAACCATGTTTTCCTGGTTTTAAGGTGCTTGTGAAGCAAGGCTGATTTGCCATTCTTAGGACAAGGGTACAACTCCTGCTAAGCTGAAAAATCAGAAAAACAAAAAGTGGAAGAGCTGTTTCTGGAAGTCCCTGAGAAGGGAAGTGTTTCTGTAGCTTAAAGGACTCAAAGTCCCTGTGCACCTAGTTCAAGATGATGCTGTTTCCCAATGTTGCTCTCTACATAAAGCAGCTGCTGGGTTGGAGGATTATCCTATACATAAGTGTGCATGTATTTTTCTCCACTGTTGTTTCTCTGGTGTCTTTATGGGTGTTTTTTCGTTATGCTAAATAACATATCAAAGCGTATCTGGAAGCCCATGGGCTTTGCTTATAAGGCTGGAAAACAGATTGGGGAGTTTTCTTTACAGTCCAGTGTAATGTTATTTCTGTGGGGGCTTGGCCATGAAGGGCTCTCAAGACCCCTAGTGCTGACTCATCAGAAAGTCATGCCTGTGCCTGTTGCTGGGACAAGCTGAGATTTTTTTTCTGCCTGTTCTAGAATGCTGCCCACATGGCTTTGAGTGTCAGGTCAAAAATAACCTTGACTTTTTTTAGCAAACACAATCAATAAAACAAGAGCCAATCTGGCCGCCGCCTCCTTCCCAGCTGTGGTTGCTCCATAGCTTCTGGCTCCAGGCTCCTCCATCCCTCCCTGAAGGTCATTGCTTGGATGCTGTAGCTTCAGCATGCCCTGGTGGTAAAGTCATGTCATCCTATTCCTGCTTCTTCCCGTGTTCATTTGTTCTCTTGGAGGACCCTCTGTTTTGGTAGTAGGAGTTGCAGATGGGAAATGTCTTCAACTTGTGTTTCCAGCTTTGCTAAGTCCTGCAGCCTTGTGGCCCAGGACCTGAACTTGCAGCCCTGCCCTGCCTGGGAAAGGGGTTCAGCAAGCTGGAAGATCTCTTGACTGACGCCTCCCAGTCTGGCTTTTGTTCTGCAAGTGTTCACAGGGGCCTTAGGCATTGGCAGGGAATATGAAATGGCTGGAGTAATGTCCTGTTTCTCATTCTGTCTGGGACAAAGGCAATTCAAGCTGATGAGCAGGTCATGGAAGATGAACCGTAACTTACCATGCGGCAGCCGGTTGGGAGCTTATGCCGCGTCCTTACTCTAACCCCTTGGGGTATGCAGAGAATTAGGGAACATGTGGAAAACAGAGGTGACTCGTGTGGGTCTCTGCTTTTCTTGGATCTGTGTAGTGAGAGAAAAGAAATATGTTTAGATTTAGTCCAGGCTTTGTATTTTTCTTTCTTGAGCAGGATATTATTTGGAATAGGGCTCAAAGAGGTCCATATACTTCTGTTAATTCATCTGCTCTTGTTCAAGCACAAGGATTAGTGAGTGATGGAGGAGTAATGTGTGGCCCCTGTAACTGCTATGGAAGTGGTCAAAGATCTGTCTTCCATTTACTTACCCTCTGGACCACCTGCATCCTTTTTACCTAGAATCATAGGATGGTTCTCAGTGTTGGTTTTTCATCCCAACCCTGCATTGCTCGGAAAGGTTTCCCTTCTTCAGAGCCAAGTCCAAAGCCAGCTATTGTATCAAGACAGATGTGAGCTTGGGTGTGTTTGTTCATAAACTTTAAAGTTGGGTTTATTGCATGCATTGTCTAAGGGGACTGGGCAGGTGTTTTCCCCTCATTATACTGAGAAAAGATAATCTCTACTTGTACTCCAGCAAAGGCCCTCTTGAAAATATTTATGCTTTCTTTTGGGAAGATGTCTGAGTTTAATCTGGAAGAAAGCCTAAACTGGTCAAGGACTGCCTGAGGGATGAAGGCTGAGCTTCTTCCCCACTAGGCAGTGTTGCAGCTTGTTAGCAGAGGCCCGTGGCCACATCCAGCCAGCCACGCTGCTGCCGGCGTCGCTCCTGTGCCACCGATAACAGGAAACCCTGTTCTCTGGGGCTGTTGATCTGTCACCTTCCTCTGGCTCTATTATTTACTGAATAATGATCCAGTGGTGACAGATCTATTTCTGTTTTTGTTCTCTATAACATACCTGCCAGAGTGCCTCGGGCGACTGAGGAATTTATAATAAAGGTGCAGTTTCCAAACTAAGTTTGGTGCTCTGCTGCCAGCAACGCTTGCAGCCAGCAAAGGCTAGGAGCAGTCTCTACCCCAGTATGAGACTGGATAAATAGGACTTTTTATCCCTATTTAGGGCCTAATTTTTTTTGTTGTGAGGTTTTGCTTGCATTCAGTGCTGTGTGAGCCATCTCAATCATGTCTTTGTTTTTCCAGTGTTCACAGTGAGGTGTAGAGGCAATGACTTGGGCAAGGGTGTTCAATGGATTAGTTGCACATTCCACACTTGAAGCTTGGCAAAGCCATGTTATTTGACTTTTCCCAAAACACTGGAAAAACAGCATAAAAAGCAGTATGAGGAGCTACTTATTTTGGCAGTTTGATATGTACTGTGTCTGAGGGTGTGGATGCTGAAGCCTGAGTGAGTTTAATCACCAGACCTGTAACAAGAAGATTTTGGCTGAAGGAAGGTGGGAAGAGGTGTGGGACTGGTTGTTACGGCATGAGCAGCTCTCTCTGTGCACTGTTACCTGCATGGGCAGAGTGACTGTCTGGTTGTACCCCAGCTGAGCTTTTTCTTCTTCTCCACAGACATATAGAGAACTGGAAGAACTTGCAGACGCTGAATGCTGTTGACATGGAGCTGTACACAGGACTCCAGAGGCTGTGAGTATGTCCTATGTGTTGGGGAGGAGAACAGCAAGCACTGGGTAACCCCTTCCAACAAAGATCTGCTGTTTCTCTCCATCCTCAGTATCTACACCATGATGTTTGGAGCCTGTTTAGCTACTGGCTCTGCTGTATTTTGCCATGAGACTGTGCAAAATGGAGATGAAATGGGGTGGAATCAAGGGCTCACTTTGGGCACTGAGCACAGGTTTTAGGGCAGATGTTACCCTTGACTCCATCACTGCCCTTCTGCATCTCTTTGCAGGACAATCAGGAACTCAGGACTACGAAACATCCAGCCCCGCGCCTTTGCCAAGAACCCTCACCTGCGCTACATGTGAGTGCTGGCAGCTCCTGCCCCTGTTTCCCTCTGCTCCCTGTGGAAAGGGGATCCCTAAAGTGCCTGTCAAGGGGAGCACTGGGAGGGAAGGGGGTGCTGGTGAGGGAGGGAGAAGGAAAAGCAAAGGTGCAGGGAAGCACAGGATGGGGTGAACTCCTGCTGTGCAGCTGATGGACTTCAGTGTCTAATAACTGGTCTGGCTTTGATTTCAACTCTATGAACACTTCATTAGTGGCCTTGTGGCAGCCAGTGTCCATTGCCCTTTCTGCAGAGTTTGACGGGCAGCTGCATGCCCCAGCACACAGAGCCTGCCCTGCTCACTATCTTTTAACCAAAACCTGCTTTTCTACCACAAATCCTGGGGTGCAGGATTGCCAGCTCTTCTCCTAAATATCGACTTCTTAAACTGTGGCAGGCTTGGGGTAGGGATGGTTTGTACCAGAGAGATGGGAGGCTTGTTACCATGGGTTATTGCCTAAATGCCCAGCTGTTGTGGCATCATTAATCACCAGGTATAGTCTCCTGGGGTATTCCCACATCTTTGAGGCCAAGGGCACTGATTGCTTTTCTAGATATGTATTTACTCTTCCCAAGGTGATAAAGGAAAGCTTGAATTTCAGGCCAGTGTGAAAGTCTCTCTGTGGGTTTGAAATCCCTTGTCAAAGTGACTGTGTCCAAGATCAAACTCCTCTCAGCTCCAGTATAGATTTAAAAGTTGAAAAGGTGTTGGTGAGAGGCCACAGCCTTAGGCATGAACTGGTGGGCTGGATGGAGTGTGTGTGTGTATTCTGGCTTTTTGGAAGCCAATGCTAATGGTGGCTTCCAGGAGAAAACCAGCCATAGTGCTCATCTGTTTGAATGTGCAGATGCATGTGGCCATCAATACAGGCATAGTCCTGGCCAGCTGAGATATAGATGTGACCTGCAGAGCAGGATAAATTTGTCTTTTGATGTCTGCTTGGAGATGATGTGAACTAAAAAACCCCAAAAGCTTCCTTTTTGGAAAACCAGTTACAGTTGCTAAGTGACAGCCAAGTACTTGCTAAATAGGAGATTGGCAGTACCAACAGGCATGACTAGTTAACAGCAGCATGGAGTTTTTTTGAGTTTAAAGAAGTCATGATAAACCCTCCTTAATACTGACCACTGGGATTTTCCTGATTTCAGTGCTCTGTTGTTTTGATTTGTAGGGTTTGTTTTGTGTTTTCTGTAGTTGGATGTTACTGGGAAGCATTGTCTCTGAACACCTCTCCCAATTGATTTTTCTTTTAAAACTTTTGTGGAGGGGTTGTTTGTAAATTGTGCAGTTGCTGTTTATGTATCTAGCAGAAAAAATTAATAACATATGATTCCTGATGAAATTAGTTTGGATGTCACAGGAGTTTAGGTCACATACACTTGTTTTGAGGCTGAATACGTCATTAATGTGTACACATGCAATTGTTGTTGCTTCTTTCAAAAGTGTTTGTTTTTGTCTTTTGAAATTACTTTTGAGATTGGGAAAAAAACCACCCACATCCATCTTGTGTCAAGAGTTAAGGTTGGTATGTGGTGATGAAATATGTGTTTGTTTACTGCTTGGGCTGTGTAAAATTGATCATGTTCTTAACATCTTTCTTTCCTTGCCTTTTGATGCTCGAGGCAAGTAAGTATATTATTTGATTAGTGCTTGCCAGTGGGTTTTGATGCTGTTCCTGGGACTGGCAGTGTGGATATTGGTGAGGTGGATGTCTGCCACAGCAGATGATGAGGATCTGGGGATGCAGAGCTCCCTCCTGCTCCCCAGGGACTCTTGGCCCACAGTGACTCTGCTGCCTTGCAGCTAAACTGCTTTTTCTAGGGTTGCTTATGAGGCTTTGGTAGCCTGGCAGGTGCCTGGTGTCACCTGGGGTTCCTGCCATGGCACTCTGCAAGTACATCAAGGTGTCTTCTTGGCTGCTCTACAGCCGCTGCCTCCTGGGGAGCTCAGCTTGCCTAAGGCCTGACATTTTCTGCTGGCACTGCACAAGGGAGCCAGGGATAAAAGGATTAATGGAAATGTCACTCTGCTGTAAGTCTTGGGCTGCTGTAACTAGGTACAGTAGCTGACAGGAGTGAGGTATACTGTCCCAATCTCCTTGCAGCAGAGCTAGCTGCAATGGGGTGAGTGTGGGGCTGGGGAACATGGGATGGTGTGCTTAAGGATTGTTGAGTTACTGCTGCATGTTATCCCTGCTGACCTGGTTTTCCTCTTCCTCTGCTGGATGTTTGGATGGTTACAGCTGGAGTTGAGTCATTAAGGTGGCAAATGTGTCCAATAAATGACAGAGGTTTCACCGACAGGGAGTGCTGGCACAGGGAGGGGGGGACTGGCTGGACCTTTGGTGAGCAGCAGCAGGAATTTTGCCACGTGAAGCCCATGTACAAGTTGTTGAGACTTAAAGGCTGGGCTTTCTCCCTTGACTCTCTCTACAACCTGGGTTAAACCTCAACCTACTGCTAAAGTGAGTTTTTTCCTAGTGCCTTTGATCAAGGTTTTCTCCTCTCAGATGGGCCAGATAGCTCTGTCTTCTTCCAGCAACTTCTATTTCTGGCCCTTCCTTGGTGCACGCGCTTGTCTTCAGACCCCAGCTGTGCAATCACAAGCAGATCACTTATCCCAGCTCTAATTGCAGGAGCTCAGGTTTGTGGGAGTTTAAGATAATGGTTCTGGATGAGGTTTGGCTTGTGTGTTTGTTTTCCCCACCCCCTTCCCCATCACAGAGTCAGGGAGGAAAGGTGAGAAACCCAGAAAGGCAATTTTCAGCATTCAGCTGCACAAGTCGTAGACCTCAAAGTGCTCTAAAGCGCAGCCTGGCAGGGTCATGCCTGTCCTCTAAGGTTTGAAATTAGCTGTGTAAGTGTAAGGGGCTTGAGGCCAACCTAATCAGTAGAGGAACAGTGGGTGACTGGGAGCCAGAAGTATAGAACTAGAAATAGCTTTGGATCTCTCTCACTTCTCCTTGAATTGAGAAGTTAAGGTTCCATGGCTTGTCTGAGTATTGGTGCTGTGAAGCTTATTACTGCTACAGAGACAATTAACCCAACTATAACAGGAAGTTTTGCTATGTGGATCTAGCTTTTCTGGCAATGGGTCTGAGGCAGTTGACTCCTTCCAGAACAGGTACTGGGTGGATGCTGAACAGGGATGGACATGAGACTGGTCAAAACTGGATATCATCCAGTGTCATTCCCCCCCCCCCCCACTGGAAGTCTTCTCACTGAGCAAAGTTGCATTGGATACTTGATCCCATTTCTGTGCAGCTTTGACTGCTCATTGGCTAACATGGGGATGGTCCTGGAGAACACTGGGGCACTGGATGCAAGGACCAGCAAATCTAGGCTGTAGAAAAATGAGCCCTTGTAGCCAACATTTGTGAAGGTTGGTGTTAGCAGGTAGTGCAGGTGAATGTTTGTTGACAGAAAACCTCAGTCTTTGACTTGAGGCTGTACCAGAAAACTTGGGAATTATATGGTTCTTAAATTTGAGACCTTCAAGCCATCTGAATACATATTTACTGTGTAGCTGTGTTTAGCACAGCTTATTGGTGAAAAAGTCTTGTATGCTCTTGCTCTCTCCATCCTTAGTAACGCAGGAATATTGTGGCCAATTTATTTGAACTTGATTATAAGTCATAAGGATATCAAGTTCTTACAGTTATCATGAAAATCAACAGAGGAGTAGTAGAGGCTATTGCAGTGCTTTGTGGGGAAGAATACAACATCACATTCCTCCTTGGGCACTGAATTCCACAGGAGAGCTCATCTTCACAGTGCACTAGGAATCGGTGCACGAGGAGGACAGGACCTATTTGCTGCTGGACAAAGTGTCCACCCTTCTCTGGTTCTGGGACAGTAGAGCTGTGGACATAGGAGAGTAGGCTCCCAAAAGGTTGTGCCTAGAGCTTGGCAAGTTGACATTTGCAGTGCCTGAGTCCCCCTTTACTGGGAAGCAGGTACTTAAGAGTTTGTGATTCCCTCTAAATGCTTTCCTGGGCAGCTGTGTACTCAACCAGCCAGTCAGGAGGCACTGTCGTGTGTTTGCAGAAGGTAATTGTACACACCTTATTTATTGTGTAGTAAAGAAAACAAATTAAGGCTGTGTAATTAGAGACAGACACTTTTAAATAAGGCTTAAGTAGTCAGCTTTCTATTTAGAAAATTAATAATTGCCATTTCTGCCTGCATTCAGAGACTCTTCTTAAATGGTCTTCTGGAGGTTTATACATGCTCTAAATTGGTTTGTGGGCTGGTCAAGACATAGCTCCTCTCAGAGAGCTTTCTGTCAGTGTTGCCTGACAAAGTAAGGATGGGGTTGAGGATCAAGCTTTCACTTTGTCTTCACCCATGGGTCTTAAAGCTGGAGAGCCTAAAGTGCTTTATGTCAAGTGTAACTGGCTTTTGAGTACAGTATGGTTCCTCCGCTCCATAGGCATTTTTATATATGTGATCCTGACAGTTGTTTTCTCCCAAAAATGGGTATTGGGAAAGATCTGGAAGATCCTGGCAGGAATGTGCAGAGACCAAGTGAAGGACTGAGCTGCCTGATCTATGGTCTCATTTTCATAGACAAACCTGAGCTGTAATAAATCTGGGGTTAAATTCTGAGAATGGGGTTAACTTCACTGTCCTGGTTGGATTCATGGCAGTTGTGCATGTGAAATGGTACCCTGATACTGGATGTAGCATGTAGTGTTGACATGGGAATTTCTAGAGATGTGTTATTGTTTTGGGGATATAGTAAGAAAGAAACCGGGTTGCATTCCCAGAAAATTGGGGTGGTTGAGGTGACACAAGGTTGGTGAGTTGCTTTCTGCCCTCTTTGGTGCTGTTCCAGGACAGCACTTGAAGCCCTCCAGCAACTGAGGTCTTTGCTTTTGAAGGGCTTTGGGCAACTGTCTTGCAAGGCTGGCAAGGTTCACCTTCTTGGCTCTGAGTGTCTGGGATTTTGATTGAGATCTTACACTAAATAAAGAAATAGAATGTTGTGGAGTGGTGTGGGTTGGAAAGAACCTTAAAGATAATCTACTTCCAACTCCCAGCCCTCAGAATTTGTATTAAGTATAGCACTTCTCCCTCTCAGTCATGTCTTGAGGGTTGTTTTCCCCTGCTTTGTAGTTAATGTTCTATTGCCTTGCTCTTAAAGAGCCATTTTAATGTGAGAAGCAGGGTTAAAGTCCCTCTTTTGCTTTCTTCCTGTAACCAGCTCCAGGCCCTGTGACTGCCTGCACCCCCTGCTTGATTCTGGATGTCCTATTACCCTTCCTTCTCCTTCATGATTATTTCTTCCTGCTTTGTCCTTTCATCAGTGCACTGCTGTCATATCCATCCTGTCAGTCTCCTTCTAACCTAAACTGTCATGTGTTAATTGCTCTTGATTTTCCATCCATACTCTCGAGTCAGTGCAGCCTAAAAAGTCTGTGGGTGTCAGCTGGGGCACAGTATATGACTACATGTAAGCTCTTAGCTCACTGGGAGGGTGAATTAAAAAGCATTTACCTAAACCACCTCCTCAATAGTTTAATGAGTTTTATTTTGTATTTGCAAAGGACTGAATAGGAGCTGAATTTCTCTGTGAATGTAGGCAAAATAAGAAATATGAGAGATTTAAACAGCCTTTAGTTTCCATTAGGTGAATCATAGAATCACTTAGGTTGGAAAAGACCTGTAAGATTGAATCCAACCATTAACCCAGCACTGCCAAGTCCACCACTAAACTACGTCACTAAGCACCATATCTACACGTCTCTCAAACACCTCCAGGGATGGTGACTCAACCACTTCCCTGTCAGGTCTGCAGCTTGGGTACCCTTTGATTCCCATATGTACTCTAAGGATGTTCTGCTCCAGCCTCTTCTAGGAGCAAACTTCTCTGTGCTGCAACTTACTCAGAGAGGCATTTTTCCCCATGTTTCCAGTTCTATAAAATGCTGGGTGTGTCTATAGTGTAGTTACTAAAATAAATAACATCTCCTCTGCTTCCATCAACTTTCTGGCTCTGCCTCCCACCTGCTTTCTTTCCTGGATGCCAGTGTAGTTCAGGTCCTTGCTGGTATGCTAATTGGCAGCAGTGGTTTGATGGCACTTTTATTCCCAGTTACTGAGGTGACTGATAAGCAGTTAGCTACAGTTACCTGTAGCTTTTCCTTTTTATGCAGCAGCAGAAATAGGTCTTATGTTTTTACCAGCCATTGTGCACAAGGCCAGAGGAGAGACCAGTTTCCTGCAGGACTGTGGCTTTCCTTCAGGCTGGGTAGAAATCATTTGACCTGCATTCAGAAGGCTGGGTAACTAATTCCTGGCTGCAGGCTGCTTCACTTGGCTGAGGAGAATGTTTATCGTGTTGTAATAGGAGGCGGAGTGGTGAGTTTGTGACTGATGTACTCTAGTGGGACTTAAGAAAGAAAGTTTCCAACTCCAGCATTGTGCACCTTTTGGCAAGACTGAATCTCCCTCGGTTCCCTGTCTGAAAACCTGAAATAACAACATCTGTGTTCTCTGCATTTATTTGATCGATTTGCAATATAACATCTTGTATGGTTTCTAGTGAAACACAGCCTTGAATTGTGGGGTGCTGTTGCAATGTAAGATGAGTTACAATAACACTATCACAAGTATTTGTTGCCTGCTCTGATTCTTATGTTCTGTCTATCACTGGTAACTGGGTGCTCAGAATTTTCCTGTTGCTTTGTCTCTCCTTCCTTCCTTTGAAATGTTGAGATGTTCTTTCCAGCTGTGTTGTGTGTCTACAAGACTTATTTCCCATTCTGAAGTTTGATCGATTGTCTTTTGGCAGTCGTGAAATGGGCAACTGGTTTTGTAAAAGTCCTGGTTTTTACCATCCCCTCTCTTAAAAAAAAAAAAAAAAAAGTCTTTGAACAATGCTGGTGATGTTTCATAGTAGGCTGTTCCTACATGGGTGGGTGTGTTTTTGTGGGTTTTTTTTACAATTCATGTTTAGGGTAAAATGTGAACTTGAGACAAGTTGGGGTTTTGGGGAGGGCTTATCCTCTGTGACAGTCCTTGCTGTGCAACAATGGCCTGATGGGTGTTTTGTTGTGAACTTCTCAAAGATAGGTGAAACGTTCCTCTTGGATGTGATCCTGAACATGAGATGTAGTTGTGTCTTGGTTCAACTTCACCGTATTTTCTGATGAGTTACTTTTTGGAGGTACTCCAGAAACTACCTCTGGCTGTCCCTTTTGTTTGATCCTCAAACCCTGTGCCACAGTTTTAGATGTGGTGCAAAGCATGTCTACCCTGCCTATGCCAGTGTGGGAGGTGCTGCACAGAGAGGAGGACCCTCCCCAGGAGGGACCTAAGGATATGGAAACCTGCTTGAAAGCTGCTGGGGGAGAGAGTGAACAACCATGGCAGGATGAGTGCAAGTTAAGTGACCACACAAATTATCTCGCCTGGGATTTTTCTTCCCATGATACTGGTTTACTAACAGTATGATTGCAGGGCTGATTTTCCCTTTTTGATGTACAGGCAATAAGCATCAGGGCAGAAAAATAGAAGCATTAAAATCATATGTTATTTGAGCAATAAGATACGGCAGGGCATGAATGATGGGACATTAATTCATGATGGTGTGTGACTAGGCAAGAATTTAAATGTCATGGGTTAGGCAGTCGTGCGTTTTATTAGAATTATAAAATTTTATTAGCGAGCTGGGCGAGGGGGTGGAGCTTCCCACCATCCCCTTCCCCTTATTTGTATCTGGGGGATGAGCTGTGAATTATGTCGGATGCAGGAGACCGTGGGATACTGACAAGGCTGCCGGTAGGAGCCGGGGTTTGTCTTCCCCAGGAGCCGCAGGTAACCGTGTCCATAGACTTGCTAGTGAATGAGGATGGAGATGTTCCCTGTCTGCCGTCCTCCGGCGTGCCGTGAGGTCTCGTGTGGCCGTCCCGGGGGCTGCTCCCCAGCAGCCTCGCAGGTGCCCGGGGGTGACCAGTGGGGTGGGGACACCCCGGCGCCGTTCGTCCGCGGGGAGCTTCAGCACCACGGACAGCGCCAGCCGGCCCCGGCCCGCACAGACCTGGCCCTCGGCCTCTGCTGGGCCTCCCCCCATCGTCCGGCTTTAGCGGCCTCCCTGCCTCCCCCCATCGTCCGGCTTTAGCGGCCTCCCTGCCTCCCCCCATCGTCCGGCTTTAGCGGCCTCCCTGCTTCCCACCATTGTCCGGCTTTCCAGCCTCCTGTCCCCTCTGCCTGTAGCTGGATCTCCCTGCTGCTGTATTAGCTCTGCCTCTGGACGAGTCCCGGACACCCAGGCTGCAGCATGGACCCTGCCCTTGAGCCTTCTCTTGGCCCTTCCTGCCTCTCCACTTCCAGCCTGACCACTGATCCAGCCTCTGCCTGAACTCTTCCCTCTCAGCCCCAGCCTGCTTGGCCTCTCTGTATGCAGCCCCTGCCTCCTTTGCCCTTGGAACAAACTCATTCTTGTTCCAGCCCAGCCAGGAGCTGTTCCCCAGGGCAGTGTATGGAGCAGTGGCTGTGCAAACCTGGCTGCAAGTGTAAGCTGGGTCAAGCCATCAGCCTGTGTTCATTGCCAGTGGTGCCTTTATTCTTGCATCTCTTCTGTGATGAAGCCAGTGTGCTGAGATGCCTGGTTGACAGATGCAATAGAAACTTTCTGAACTGCGGTGGCTCCTGGCACTGACTTTGTTCTGCAGCCTGAATGGAGTCATCTTGCAGCATTGCTACCCGGCTGCTGTCTGTGGGTTTCTCACATGAGTAGTTCTCCAGGAGATCTGTCATCCAGTTTCACTGCAACAGCAGCCCATGAGCTTTGGCTAAATGTTGTTTTATTATGTGGGGTTTTTTTCTTCCTTTTTTTTTTTTTTATCCAGTTGTGTGTGTTAATAATTGTGTGTAATTTGCTGTCTCCAAGTAATGACAGAATGCCTTCTGCAGTCTGAAGCACTCAGCACTTCATGGTGATTCATCTTTACATTTGAAACTATTCTTCATAGTGACCAATATGTGAAGATAAAGATATTACTTTTTAAGTACATCTTGTATTGGGAGGAATGTGGAAAATGTAACTACTGTGTTCTGACATTCTTCTGGGTTTTTTTGACAGCTTATTGTCAAAGACAAAGCATGTTTCCACTTTTGGAGTGGTTGTGAGAAGTGCAGCAAGATGGCTTTGTTGGACTCAGGTTCTTAAGTCACCAACAGTTCCCTGTCCCCCCTCAACCAAGTGTGCCTGGGCCTGTGTCACCATCATCCCAGGGTTCAGGTGTAGCTCCAGTCAGGTCTCAGCTCAGATCATTACTCCTCCCTGTGTGCTCAGCTGCTGCCAACAGGAGCATGTCTGCCCAAAAGGCTATGCTCATGCTCAGGTGCATTCCAGGCATGGTCTGCTCCCCATTCCCTCCCCATGGGTCCCTAGAGGGAGCAGCAGCCTGGTGTGAGGCAGCTCCCTGCTTGATGCTGCCTGTCTCTTAGGCTGAGTGTATTTCTCTGTTTGATGAGGTATATCTGGAGCACGTCAGCCTCACCTCCTGCTGTGGCCACAAGCTTCTGCACAGCATGGGAGGTGGCAGCTGCCATCTCTGCTGGCTGATGGCTTGGTCCCTTTGGTCCCCCATTCCACAAGCATGAACCATCCCATGACAGCCTCTGTGTGTTCCCCAGCTCTTGTCCCTTGTGGTGTCCAGCCACCACTCCCAGGCCCCCTGTGCTTTGGGTGCAGGCAGCTCTGCTCCCTGCCAAGGTGGGGCGAGTGCTGTAGGCTAATAGCAAGCTTTCTTTTCATTAGCTGGTGTAAACACAGCTCTTTGGCAGCACCCTGCTTTTCTGAGCCCAGGAAGACCATTTTTCCTTTAATCTATAATTTAGTAAAGTGTCAAGCCACAGAAATTTTAAAGATAATAAGCAGCAGAGGAAACTTATTTATTTGCTGCAAAGGTAGATTTCATTCCAGGGCTTTGGGGTGGGTTTTTTATAATGCTTCTCGTGAAAGAAACCTTGGCTGCTCATGCAACCTCCATTCCAGCGTGTCCAAGCGACCTTCCCTGCAAAGCTCACCACTGCAGTTCCTGCTTGGCTCAGTGGATTTCCAGCCCCTCTCCCACACATGATTTGTGGGCCAAGCAAACTGGAAAAAGGAGAATCAAGAAAAATACAGTGAGGTGGGAGTATTTGTGTGCTTGGTGAGGTGTAATGGGAGAAAAGGGAGTCACGAGCTCCCATCTTTCACTTCCTTCTGTTGCTGTGCATCGCTTACATCTGCTTCCCAGACCAGCCTCTGTGGTGGATTTGACTGCTGAGGAAAAGCAGGGAAGGGCTTTTTTTTTTTGGGGATTACATGTAGTGCTTGCCTTCTGTCAGCCTGTGAAGATGCCAGTGATGACTGGAGATAAAAAGTGGATCCTTGTCATATGGAAGGACCTGGCCCCCTTCCTGAGGTACAGGAAGGCAGAGAGCTCAGCTGAAGGCTGGTTAAAGGGGAGCATGGGATGGGATGTGGCTGTGGGGAGGGAGAGGGACTGGTGTACAAAGAGATAGTTGCAAGAAAGGATTAAAGCATCATTAAGAAGGAATGTTGGAATGGAGCAGAAGGAAGATGGGGTGTAGAAAAGATGATTGGAAAATAAATATGGAGAGGAGAAGGAGGATTTACTGGGATAGGGAAGAAGCAAGTGTGTGTGGGAGCTCTGCAGGGGGAAGCAAGTGTGAGGGAGAAAAGAGTTTGCTAGCAAATACGTGGGAACCATGTCTATGGATGAACCAGAACCTTCCTCTTCCCCTTCGATGTGGCTTTGGAGGCAATATTAAAATCTTCCTAATTATTTTTCTTGGATGAGTTTTGTGCTCATGATGATATTAATTATTCTTAAAGGTCAACAGCACTCACTTGAATCCCCTTCTGTTCTATCATGTAATCAGTTAATTAATTGGAAACCATTTAACAGTGTCTGCCGAGAGCTTAGCCTGCCTTATGCCCTGTTGTTTTGCTGTTGCTGGGAGATGTATATGTGTGTATATATATATCTATATTCATATTTGTACCCCCTCCTTTCTTCAGAGACTCTGCAGAGTGTTTGGTACCATCCCAGCCCGTTGCAGCCTCTGGCATCTCTCCCTGAGCCAGGCAAATCGGGACTTGGGCCCAGCTGTTACTTTTCTCTTTGCTTAACCCCCTGCAAGAACAGTGTTTGAGATTATTCAGGGCTCATTGAGTTCTGGGCATCCAAGTAGATGGAGATTTTATTTATTTATTTTCCATAGAAATAAATTTGATGCAAGAGCCCTCTAACAGCTGAGAGCACAGCCCTAGTTCAGGAGGGAGAGGGAGGACTAGACATCTAGTACATCTGTGCTCAATTTGGTGAAGTTAAGGCTCTTGTGTGGAGCTTGTCCAGCTCTTCCAGCACCTGCTTGTGCATTTGGGGTGACCTCTCATCTATGGTGGTACCTCCTGAGTGCCTGTCTTTGCTGCTTCAGTGTAATTTGAGGGATAGCTGGTGGGAAACACATGGAAGCCTGGGAGGGCATGTGTCTGGGGTTTGGTGTCACCACATACCTGGAGATGCTGTGAAATACCCCTTGGGCATGACTTGTTCCCACACTGTCTCCTCAAGCTGTGCCTTGCCACAACACAGAACTCTTCTCTTCCTCAGAGCAATTGGGTTTGCTCTGGGTCCACTGGAAATGTGTTAGTAGGAGACATTCCCCAGTCATTCTCTGTTTTTAGCTTGAAGAAATATGCAGTTTGAAGCAAAGAGGCAGGATAAACCCAAGCCCTCACTGAACCAGCAGCTCCCAACCCTTGTTCTCAATCGGCACACATCTCTAGTATTATTTCTGCATGCTGAAACAGGAGAAAAGCCCAGTGGACAGTTATATTTCAGACCTAATGCATCTAAAATTACTACAATTTGGGTGACAAGAGATGAGGTGGGGGCAGAGCAGCCCCGAGGATGTCTCAGCTGCAGGAGGCCAGACAAGGGGAAGTGTTTTTTCCCCATTGCAGGTTGATATTTCTTGAGCAGAAGACCACCATGTCCTGGGGCTGCTGCTGGACTCTGCCCTGCAGAGAAACTGTCAGGCAAAGGGAAAGCAATTTTAGGGCTGACTCAGCTTTTAATCTTCCTTTGAGTCCTCTGGGAGCCCAGATGCCTTTATAGGGCAGTGGGAACTGCTCACAACAAGGGAGAGACAAGTACAGTCCAGAGGGCCAGATTTCTGCTTCTGAATCACCTCAAAACATAGAGAACAATATTGCCCCATCTGGTAACAGCTTCTCATCTGTACAGTGTGCTGACCCAGAACTGTGAGCAACAGTAACCTCTGAGGGGTGATTTGTCTCCAAACAAAGCTTCGTGCAGCTGGGAGATGCCTCAGAAGAGATGACTTGGAGGGTGTGGAAGTGTCATGGGGTTGGAGATGGCCTTTAAGGCAGCCCTGAAAGTGTTTCAGGATGGGCTGGGATGAAGGCAGCAGCAGGAGGTGGCTTGTTGTGTTGGCAGAGGGAGCAGAAGGAGAGGCGGGGGGCAGATGTGCCGACGCTGGCCGTGGGAGCCCCGTGACAGAGGCGTGGTGCCTCGCGCCTTCCCGCTTGCTCTGCAACTTCTGTTTTGTAATGCTGCTGCTTAAAGAACAATGCGGGAGTCCAGGCCCTTCCACCTCCTTCAGCCCTGTTTTAGTGACAGATGGAATTTTATGAATCTCTGTTGGGCAACTGGGAAATACAGAGGGGCTGGTGGTTCCTCCTCTGGCATTACACCTCCAGGGCTGGTAGGTGTGCACGTGGAGAGCTCAGGGTCTCTTCTTGTGTGGCACCAATGGTAGTTTCTTGCTCTCCTCTGATGCAGTGTGATTTGAGTTTGGGAAATTATTGCAAATTTTGGCTCTAGCCCTAGAACAAGAAATAATTTTTGGGGAATGAGGAGATAATATGAGGGGATGTGCTGTGTGATACGTGGCTTACAAAGCAAAGGATGGCACCTGTGGACATGAGAAAGGAGTTAGTTATACTGTTGAAACTCAGAGAGGGAGATTGAGCTTTGGAGGATTTTTGATTCTGCTGTGGTTGGGGTCAGAGATGTGGGTGTTGTTAAGGAGTTGTTTGAGGAGCAGAAGTGGACTGTAGGTAATGCCAGACCATGGCTGGAAGACCTCTGTAAACTGTCTTGCTCCTCCACAGCACCAATACTCACATCCTGATGCTGACCCTGGGCTGGGAGCACAAACAGGAGAACTTCTGGCAGCTAGGAAACTTCAGACTGGCCAGTTGAGCAGTCCTGTTCTGATAACTCTACTTTCTGGGCTTGCATGTGCTTGGCATCACCCAGTGCTTTTGCAGATCTTATCTCAGGCTCATTCTGTTGGGTACCTCAAGCTTGGTGGTGACCTCTTGGAGGTTTCAGTGGAGTCTGATTTTTTTGCAGAGCCTGATTGGGGAAGGCCTGTACTGGCACAACTTTTGGGGCTTGCTGGGGTAATTTTACCACATTCACTAAGGGAGGATAGTCTTGGGGCTTTGTTGTGTTTTGTTTTTCTCTTAATGAGCAAAGCTGTTTACTAAACAGGAAAAGGAGGGAAGGTGAAGGGTATGATGGGCAACACGGGGACCATAACATTGCTTTTGGAGGTCACTGGAGTTATCTGGCAGGGACAAACAAGCCACAAAGTGACTTTCCAGTGTTTCTATAGTTCAATCCCAAAGCTTTAGCAGAAAGTGTCTGCAGAAGTGCAGCCTGGATGGAGTTTACACCTACAGCAGCATGTGAGGCTGCTGACATTGACCTCTCCTGTGGCCACCAGCTCTGAGATGATGGGAAAAACCCAGAGCACAGGGGATATTGGGAGTCCCAAGGAGCACCACGGGCATATCCAGTGCTGGAGACTGCGGCTGAGGGTGTGCATCTCTCCTCTCATTTCTACCAGGCAGTCGCTTGTGCTCCCTCAGCCCCAGCTGCTCTCTGCAGCTACTCCCCACCTGATTAGGATTTATCAGAGTGGCACCGTGTTATTAAAAGGTGTGAAAAAACTTCTCCCATGAAGAAGTAAATGTGTCAGCTTGGAAACAAGGGCGAGTGGAGGATGGAGATGCATGGAGGAGGGACAGGCATGGAGGGTCCCTCCCCAGCAGCTTTTCTGATGTTGTGTTGGGCTGAACTGCATGATATAGCTTACAGTTTAATTACAGGGGCTCCTGCTTGTTGGTGTCATTAATGAGGTAACTGGCTTAATTTAGCCGAATAAAAATGGCTTTAATAGTGGAAACACTTTTGGCTGCTTGGTAATTGAGGGAAAAGAAAACATGCTGTCTTCTCTTACACTGAAGGCTGCTTGTTCTGGGTTGTGCAGATCCAGACTCCTATTTTTAAACACAAGAGCTTGTCCAGCATCTGTCACTTATGTGCTGGGACAAAATGGCAGTGGTCACCTCCTCTTCCTTACTGAACACCAGCGAGGTCTCTGTAATGTCTGTGGGAGAGTGTGCAGGACACAGCATGTCCCTTCCTGAAACGGGAGGATGGAGAGAGAGAGCAAGAACTGGGACTTTGCTATCACTCCATGATAACATCCTCCCTGTGAGGGGTGCGTGGGGTTGCTGGTGGGAATATGGTGTGATGAATGAGCCACCTGCAAAGCAGGAGATTTAGGAGCATGGCTGCTGCGTCAGGATGAGAGTGGAGTGGTGTTGAGCCTGAGTCACAAGTGGGTTGGGTGTCTGCTGCTCTGGACCTGGTCCAGGTGAGATCCATGCAACCCCCTCTGCCTACCCATCTCCTCTGGAATCTGCTCTGGAGGCAAAAGAGACCCTGGCAGCAATTTCTGAAGGCTGTCTCTGTGGAAAATAGCATCTTGTGAGTGATGAAGAAAATGTCCCATGGCAAAGAAGCAGTTTGAATATGTTCCAGGAGCGCTGATGGCAGGTCTGTCTAGAGACAGACAGGTTCCTTTTCACTGCTGAGAAACACACAGGGAAGTCATTTTGCTTCTCTCCCCCTGAGTTTCCTTGATGTGTGATGTGCTGTATTTTATTACAGGTAGAGCTGATGCATGGGCTGTTATATAGCTTGTCTGGCATGCTGCTCTGTAGGACTGCTTCCACTTTCCTATAACTCTGCCAACTTTTAATTCCTCAGGCTAAAGTTTTCTGTGTTGGGTGTCTGCTCCTGGCTGAAATAATTTTTTTGGGGGATTATTTCTTTCTAGTTTCCAATAAAAATCTTCTCAAATGTGTGAGGTGGTGGGTGGGAGGGAGAGGAAATGGACTGTTTTGCTTAAGCTAGAAAACACTGGTGATGCTCCCTCTGCAGAGCACCTGCACCCTCCTTTTGTGAAGGGGAAGAACCTTTGTCAAAGTCTTATTTTGTCAACATTTTGCTTGGAAGACTTGATTTTGCTTTGGGATGTCTCCTTTTGTAGGCAGACTGGCTCTTGAACCAGTTGGGAGAAGTTTTGCAAAATATATTTGGGAGCAAATAGAGGAGACAAGGAGCAGTAGTTCTTGTTGGAACGCTGGGTTTGGGGTGGGAGGATGTAGAAGTGAGGCATATCTTAGGAAATTTGAACATGGGTAAGCAAATTGGGGTTGAGAAGTATTTGGCAGTAGCTGGAGAGCAATGGGTAGTATGATTCAGCCTGCTGGGGAATAGGGGCTGGGTGTGGGGCAAAGCAAGTGGATCGAGGAGGAGAGACCTGCCCTTCCCAGCCACTGGTGTAGGAAGGTGGGGATTCGGAGGTGACAACAGACTTTCAGCCTTGGAAGCAGCAACAGGAAAGCAGAAAGGGTAGTTGGAGAGGGGAGAGGATTAGTACTGACTTGGAGGGCCTTGTATTTTCCCCAGTCCTATTCATCCCCAATCCTCCTCTACAAAATACTGGGAAACTTGGTGCATGCAGCTGAAGTTTGAACACAGGAGGAACCTTGATAGCACCAAACAGGAATCTCAGAGCCTCACCTGTAGAGATGTAATTTCATCTCCTCGCATGCTTGTACTGTGATACCATCTCTAATCACACACTATCTTCCCTGGGAAACCTGCCCCATCCAGCATGTGGGATGGATCTGTTCTGGGGAGAAATCAGTGATGTGCAGGGAGGTTTCTCTGTAGGAGCTCTCTCTCTTCTGCAGCAGGAGCCAGCAGGTCTACCTTTCACACACATAAACCTAGTCCTGGCATCTCCGACCTTTGTGGGTTTTGTGACTGAAGTGATGTATTTGTAATGTTTGTTTATGTGTGCTGCCCCTATCTGTCTCTGTTGAGATCAGGAACTTTTGCAAGGTCCCACTGCAAGAACCTTTTTGACACTTTAAAGCATCTGAAGTATTTGTTTTCAGTGACAAACATTTTCCTCCCACTGTGTGTCCTGGCTGATCTGAAGCAGAACTGTTGATGCACGTTCCCTGCAAAGGTGATGGTCAGGTTGGATCAGGCACCAGCTTTGACCTTTGAGAGCAGAATCTCCTGCCATATGTGTACAAGTGAAGACCCGTCTTGTCTTTGCCTAATACTCACTGTGGGTTGTTTTCCTGGGGAGGGAGGAGGTGGTAGGAGTTGGTTTCCAGGGACTGCAGCAGATGAGGAGCACATCTGCCTGGCAAAGCTCCTTGCATTAGTGAGGCTGTTTCCTTTCTCCATCTCTGTGTCCTAAATTGTAATAACACGATCATGCTATTTTTTGATTCCCTTATTTGCGTGGAAAGCCTGTTGTTTTTTCTCTTCTCTTTCAGAATCCAATTTTCTCTTGACATTTCTGCCTAATGTAGCAAAACATGACCTTTGAGAAAGGACATTCCAGCAAGATTCACTCCCTCCTCTGCATCTCTGCCTCTCTCCCACATCTTGCTGTCTCTCATGCGTCCCCCCCCTTTACGCTTCCTCCTTCTCCCTGGCTTGGGGGAGGGAGTTTACTGTCTCGCTTTTCAGTAGCAGTGAGTTGCTCCTTCCCCTCCTACTTCTCATCTGTCTTTGCAAAGTTTCCAGGTGCTCAGTGCTCCGGGGTGGATAAAAGAGGGAGTTTTGCAGTATTTTTATTTTCTCCTGCTTAGCTTCACCTGCTATTTTTTGCCACCTTTCTTAACTTTATTGGAGGCTGGAAGCCGTTTGTCTACAGCCATAGGAATGGTGGGATCTTAGTCATGTGAAATGAGGTACCTGTGGCTTCCGCAGTGGGATAGTCTGATGAGAAGCAGAGCCAGAATGTAATGATGCAGCACTGTGCCATCATGGTGTTTGGGCTTATTCTTCTGCCAGGCTTGTGGAGAGCCTTTGGGATGATGGTTTGTTGCATGAGCAGCAGTGGCTTCCCCACTCCTGATTGCAGTTTGGGGCTTCAAAGCATTACTTGGTATCAGGTGAGACAAGACCAGAGTTGTTTGTCCTTCGTTGGTCTCTGGGCTGTGTCCTCTCTGCATCTGCCCAACATGTGTCTGCCCCTGCTGCAACCCAGTGTGAAGTGAAAAATGAGTCTCATCCCAAATCCTCGTGCACCAGCAGGAGCCATTCCAGAATTTGCTCTTTCTTGCAGAAACACACTAAAACCAAACAGGGATCGTGGGCTGGGCCCAGCATGGTTGGGCTGCCCACTGTCACCTCTGTTCCACCTTCTTCTGCACCTCCTCTCTGGCCAGTCGAGCCTTTAATGAACCCCCAGGTAGTTCATGCCTCTGACCATTCGTTGTTCTTGCCAGCAAACAGGCTTGAGGCAGGAGGGCATCTGCAGCCTTGTGCTGAGCTGCCCTGCCTGTCCGCAGCCCAGCTGGGCGGCTCACGATGGGGAGGAGGGAGCTGGCAGGGACAGGGATGGATTCTAAGGACATGAAGCAGCACCTCCTGTGGTTTCTGGAAGCCAGCATAGATATAGAAGGATCTAGGGTTCTGCCAGAGCTTGTGACTACTCTGCTCACCCCATGGGTTGGTCCCTCAGTGGGTGGCTCTCAGGCTGTCCAGACATCCCCAGGAAGGCTTCCCACTGCAGAAAGTGTTTCATTACCATCTTCTCACACCCTTAGAAACCCAGAGCTTTCCTCCCTCTCTTTGGCTCACTCTGCCCCAAATTTCTTCCTCTTTTCTTTAGTACTTCCACTACTTTTATACTCTCTCATTCTCTCTAGCTTTCAGCTGAAGAGGTGTTGTCTGCTGGGTTGCAAAGCTATCCCAGGTAGATGAGATTTATGTTTTTGTAAGTTTGAGCAGATGGAGAGAGGGATGGGGAGCTCTTGGCTGCTGCAGTGGCAGTACCCCTGGGTGCAGACAACACATGACCCTAGTAGGACACTTAGAGCTCACAGCTATTGCAGATCATATGATAGCATCTTGGGTAATCATCATGCTGTTAGTAGAACCTGACTGGTATTGTTCTTAACATGGGGTCTGTACTTATTTTTTGGTTAAAGTTACAAAATTAGACTTGTTCTGTCTGTTTATGGTTGGTCGAGCTCCAGATTAATGGGCAAGAATCGGACATATCTTGCTCTGTTTTGTTGTGTGTGTTTATTTGGGTTTTTTTTTTTTTAACATTGCAGCAGGATAGAAACCATTCTTCTACTTGGGAAAAAAAAATAAAAAGAGAAACTTTCATTTGGGTTTGTCCTCATTAAAATCTCACATTATGAAATGTAAACTTGGGTTGGAAACTGCTTGACAGCCTCCCCATTGAGGAGGACAATGAGCTCTGTGGAGGTGGCAGGGCCATGTGCAGGAGGAATTATTTACCGTGACTGCTTTTTTTTGTTGTTAATTTTCAGAGACCTCTCTGGGAACCGACTCACCACTCTGTCGTGGCAACTCTTCCAGACCCTGCGACTCTTTGAACTGTAAGTCCCGCCCTGGAGGTATCTCCTGGGAGAAGATGGGAGGCTGAGAGGAGGAATGATTTTCAAACAGAGCTATTTTGAAGCCTGGGAATAATTACCTGTGACTACAGTGGGCAGCACCATCCTTGGGAGGGTTTCCTGGGTACAGGAGCACCAGAGCAAGAACTGCTTTTCTTTTAACTTCACAGCAGCTGGCTAATTAACGTCAGGATGATGAACAAGTCATGTTTGGGTAGTAAATGGTTGACTAACTCCGGGAACATGTTAGAAATACTTACCAGGCCAGATTTTGAATGAGTCTTCTCAAATACTTGATCCTCATCTGTGGCAGGGTAGGGCAAACTGTGTTTTTTATTTAGCTGATGGATGTGCCTTGAGACACCCCTGCTTTTCAGGCAAATGACTCCCTTGCTCTTTAGCAATTGAGGCACCTCCCAGTTCCTATGTGGGAGATGAGAGACTGTCTCTCCTGGGGCACTGGTGGCCTTCAGCCTGCTGAATTATTGATAAAGCATTCAGCACTGTGCTTGAAGAATAAGTGGACATGAAATCAATGGAGCGTTGCCCTGATGACCTGTTTTGTTGAATTTTAGAAATAGTTGTTTGGTGGGTATAAAAAAAAATAATATATATATATATGTAGGATTTGTCCCAGAGGATCCTGGGAAGCTCCATTCATCCTCACTGATGATCAATAGAGCTGTAAGCTAGAAGTGACTTATGAAAGAATAAAGACAGTCTTTCAAGTGGGAGTAAGTGTGTTATCACCGGTGTTACTGCAGTGTATTTTATTTCTGTCAAATTGTTAAATGAAAAATACTAATAGTGATATTAGAAAATAGAGAAACGCCCTTCTGACGGGGGATCTGGCGTGCAGAGTTAAAATGCTGAATTTGGAATTTGTCTCTTCAGTGATTACAGCTCTAAATATTTTTCAAGCCTGGCTCAGGTTTCATGTTTAATAGCATGAGTCATTTGTATTCTTAGACCTTTACTTATTGTCGTTGCACCGTCTGGCAAAACTCAGATTGATGGTTGTTACCTAAGAGGGACCCAAGAGTGGAAGAGCAAATGGGGCTGCAGTCCTGAGCTAGAGGCATTGGCAGGACCTAAGGCTGAGCCTGCAGATTAATGGGAGTATTGCCAATGGGGCTCCTTTTTAAGTGCCTTTGTTTCATTTGGTTGTATTTTGACTCTTCGGGCTTGTCCTAGGTCTGCCAGCAGAAGTCAGACTCAAAAGACCGATATTAAGCACAAGGGGAATTGAGAAGCTGCTTTTTGGGTGGCAAAATGTGCTTGTCCCCTCCTGATAAAGAATATATCTGTGTTGTCCTGCTAGGGAGTCCCTGACAGGGAAGCTGCTGTGCTTGAGGTGGCTTTGGTTGGTGTCAGCAGAGTCACCTGGGGACAGGGCTCTGCAGCCTGGCAAATGGGAAGGAGAGGAATGACTTGGCTCCAGTTTGAGTTGTGCTCAGAGCAGTTTTGTCAGTGTCCTGTTGCTGAAAGAAATAATGCAGAGTGAAAGGTGGGAGATTGCAGGGCTGGTAGGGAGGAAGAGGTGATGGGGCTGAAGAGCAGCACTGATATGATGCATGGTATCCATTGTGTCCTGTGGCAAGGCTTGACACCATGCAAAGCTGGAGCCTCAGCCAGACCTTTCCTGCCACCATGCTGAGAGTCATCTTGGCAAACCAGTCCCTGGCACCAGCTCCAGTGATCAACTTAGACCTACAAATATGTGTGCCTGCAGTGTCTGGCTTGATGTTGACTGGGCTGGATTAAGAGCCTGGTCAAGTTTATTTTTTTGAAGAATTGTTTTGTCACTGGCACTCCATGACAAAAGTTCCTATCTGGGCTCACAGAATATCAGGGGTTGGAAGGGACCTAGAAGATCATCTAGTCCAACCCGCCTGCCAGAGCAGGATCACCTAGACCAAGTCACCCA
>JAOEGS010018454.1:0-20887 GCA_025447755.1 Corythornis vintsioides | reverse complement strand
AATATTTAATAATCTTTTAAATAAATAAATTTTCTGAGTGGCATAAAAGGAAAAAGCTCTGCAATTCATCAATGTAGTTCCATGCCCTTTTATTTGCTTTGTGTAGAAGAACCAACAGTATATGATAGCCAGCTATTCAGAGGCTACAGCCAAACCTACATGTTATTGCTTTAAGTTTTCTTTCTCTTCACAACAGCAAAGTGAAATTCTGCAAATAGTTCTGTGGGCTGCTCTGAACTGAGGTACTTAGCTCTGCCCATCTTGATTCATCTCAATTACACATCAACCTACTGCTGGCCCTGTGCCATAATCAAGTCCAGCTTGATATAATCACCTAGACATGGGTTTGTGTAATTTATTATTTATTCTGTACATACTTTTTCTTGGGGAACAAAAGCCAGACTTTTCCTAGTCAAAATCTGTATGTTCAGCCCTCCTAAGCCACAAACACAGTACTTCCCTGGATGCTGTGCTCATCTAATTCCTCCAGGGGCTCCAATGACCCCAGACACTTTCTTCTACTATCATTGCCCCAACCCTAAGTACTTTCCCTTCTATTTTAGAACCCACTAGTTTAAAAATTAACCATCTAGCTCCCTAACTGTCCCTCTCCTTCCCCCTCCACAATGCTAGTCCTACCAAACAGGCTGCCCCTGTCCATCTCATGCCATTGGAGGGGCACCTCTTTAGCATGGCATATGTTGGGAAAACCTCTATGCTAGGGCATGTAGATAAATTGTGGTATTCCTTGCAGCAAGGTGCTTCAGAGGCCACAGAAATCAGGGAACAGAAGACACCGTGGAATACAGCTTTATTACTGCTAAAAAGATTATAGTGTGAATGCAAGCTTTACATCTGAACATAAACCACAGACAGCTGGGAGAGTGTACAGGGGAAAAGGTTTCATATTCTTTCCATGAAGATAGTTTAGGATGGAAAGGAAAGATAGCAAGATGAACAAACCCAGAGTCTAACCTAACACCACTGTTCATATGGTATCATTTTGGAAAGCTTGATGGTAGACTGGGAGGTGCAGCTTGTGCTTTCCTCCTTGCATCTCATTTTTTCCACAGTCTGGACTAGTGGTAACAACATGAATTTAGCCAAAGTGGTCAAACATGAGATTGCTTTTCTTTTGGCTAAGAGCAACCTGCAGTACCTCTAACCCCAGTTTAATTGCCCTGAAACCTGTGAAAATTCAAATGAAACAGGAAAATCCATTTCCATTAAAAACTGAGTAGCTCACTACTGTGTTACTCCATAGGACTTCTCAAATTTTCAGCTGATGCCAGGAGTAGCAGCTGAAGAAAGATCTCTCCTGCCTGACATATACTGTCTGTGGAGCTTAGTGTTAATACACAGCCTTAAACTGTTCCTGCTTTTCTCCTTCCATGTGATAATGAAGCTTGTGAGAAAGCCAGAAGTACCTGCTGAGAAGGAAAGGAGGCAAAAGTGCTTTCATGGCAAGGGTCACCAAGGGGGACTTGGGTGAATTGAGCAGCTCTGCAGTGGGTGACATAAACATGGCTTGGATGCTATCTTTGCTCACTCATCTTTTCCTTCCAGTTTTCCAAAGAGTGGGAAGCAGAGAAACTATCTATCCCATTTAGTCCAGACAAATTCCAGACATCTACATCTCACTGTTTTTCCAATTATTATTTTTTTCCAGTGTTGAGGCAACCTCATAATCAAGAAAAACAATGCCAGCAGCCACCATTGGACCTCCAGCACCTGCCTCTGGGAGAGGCTGGGGGCTGCCATGGCTCTGGGGGCAGGAGGCTGGCAGAGCATCCCTGGCTCCATCCCACAGAGCTCACTAGCCTCTGTTCCAGCAAATCCTCCCAGCACATGCTCCTCTGGGCTCTGCTTTATTGCCATTCCCAATAAATAAACAGCCCTTTGCAGCTCACAAAGCACACCTTCACCACCTGTAACCTGCACGTTGAGGTCTGCTCCCTGCCATAGTTTTCTACAGTAAAGCAGCTAAAAATCCCTCTGGCAGTGCCATATTTTTCCACGAGCAGGGCCTATCGTGATGAAGTATGTGCACATGAGGGAGCTCTCCAAGCTTGAGCAATCCATCTGGCAGCAGTACACAATGCTATAAGATTTGTTTCTGCAGTCCAGGACCAAGAGCTGATTTAATTGCATTACTCACCAAGCAGCAGAACCGCTGATCTTGGATTTAGAGCTCTGGCTGGCCAGCAAGTCTCGTGGTTGTTTTAACTTTGTTTGTTTGACCTTTTCAGTGGTTTCGACCCCTCGAGGGTCTGAAGAAAGCTTCATCCCCCTGCTGTCGCCTCTGACGTGCAGTGTGGCTAGAACCAAGTGTTAGGCTAAATATCAGGAGGCACAGGCTGAGTTATGGTTCATCTTCATGGGGGGAAAAGTCTGCCTCTTACTGATTGACTTTAAAGAAGCCATTGTTCTTTCTATAGTGACTGAATGTGATAGGAAAGAAATGCTGCTGGCTGCTGTTTATTTCTCTGAGAATCATTAAACGTTTCTTTCTTTTATTTATGTGAAGTTTTTTTATAGGCAAATAAATTCACAGAACCAAAACTTGACATTTAGACCCAGATTCAAGATTTCCCAAGTCTGTGGTGTTCGACTCATCCACTGATTCAGATGGGATAAAAAGAAAGAAGCTGAAAAAGTTATATCCTAAGAGAAAGTTTTTAAAGTCCAAATGGGCTCTCTCTTTCAGATATATCATTTAATGATAATTGCCATATATCTAGTTCCGTGATTTGTTGCAATTTCTATTAATGTAGACAAAGCATTGCACAAGTTTAAGTCTCCAAATATCATTTCTCAAAAGCTGTTTACTGAAAGTCCATAGTTTTTTTTTAACCTCTTGAGCCAAACTGTCTCAAACTGCACAGCATCTGGGGAGGAAATTATTGCTCAAATTGCCAGCATCAGGACAGATGCCAGACAAACTTTGTTCTGGAGCATTTATATCTCTCTCACTGCTGTCTGAACAACACACTTGTGTCTTGAAGTCCTGTGCTCTTCAACTTCCAGGCAGACACTTCTGAAAGCTGAGCTGATGCAAGAATTAGTACATGAGGAACTATAACACAATTTACCTTCAATTCCTCTCGTCATCTGGATTAATCCTGCATAGCTGTTTGGAAAGAAGAGGAAAGATGAGAAGGAATTTTGCACCAAATAATCTGTAAAACTGTGATATTAACAGAGAAGACATATAGAAATAAAGATTAAATATATACCTTTTTTTTTTATGCTACTTGATATTATGGAACTCCATGCCCTGCTGAGTTTGAAAGACCTTCAGAAAAAAATTGACAGCCCAAACCAGTTGAATTGTAACAAGCTACTGCAAGAATCAGCTCTGTGTTGCAATAATCTTTATTTTACAAGACCTTGGTGCAATTTGAAAATGTGTTCTTTTTAAAAGATCATACATCACTGAGTTTTGAAGATTACATAGTTGATATAAATGTGCTAATGGGTTATTTCTGCTCTCTTGCACACTGAGCTTGCAGGTTGATGCTCTTAAAGTTAGAACAGTTAACCCTCAGGGCAAGGCTGCTTTTAGCTGAAAATATTATTTGAAGCTTCCTGATTAACACTTCCTGGGATTCTGTAAATAGCTGGGGAGGAAGACATCTGTGTCCAGATAAAAGACCTTCATGGATTTGCTGACATAGATGTGCAGTTCCCAGAGCAGCATTAGCAGTGATCCCTGTAAGCCAAAGGAGATGATTGTGAAAACGATGCCTCACAAAGGCATCTCACAAAGAGTGAGAAGGACAAATGAATGGCCACGTACAGCCCCTGGCTCTGGAGGACACTTAGGACTCTGGCAGATCATCCAGTGCAATTTTCAATAGGAGGAAAGATAACATTTAAATCCCTCCAGATGTATTTTTGCTCAGTTTGACCAGAGTCGAAGCAAGCAGCTGTGTTTTCAAAATTCACTTTTATGGTGTGAAATTGCTTTATAATCTAAGGGAAGGGGGCCGAGGCTTGGTTTTTGCAGAAAGTTAACACTTCAGACTAAACTTCTTTTTGCTAACTAAAACATGATAACCTTTCTTCCTGTACTCCCACATAAATATATATGGTATGGCTCCATACCAACTCCTGAGGTTAAGAGCTCCAACTCCAGCTCTACTATGAAAAGATACTCTGTAAAAAAAAAACAAAAAACCCACATCCATATTTATTGGCTCTCAGTCACTCAAACCTCAGATATGCTCATTTAAAAATAAAATAAAATAAAAAAAAAGATGTTTTTTCTAGCTGCCAGTGCTTAAACTGCACCTGGCTCACAAATCATGTCTCATAGTATTCAGCTGCACCTAAATGCGCCTGCGAGGCATCTCACCAGGCTGGGATTATGGATGAGGTGGCTGGTGCCAGGAAGAACACTGCTTGTCTTTCACAGCCCTGAGAGGGTGTGCGGGGCTGGCAGCCTTATAAAACATCTTTTTCTTGCTTCTAAGCTGAATGCATTAAATCTGCTGGCCATCTGAAACATTCCAGAAATCACCTGAGGTTGTGTGGGATACCCCGAAAGCAGAGGTGAGAGGCAGTGCATGTTCACCCTGTAGTTAAAGGAAAATGTCTCTGTTCTTCATTAAATGAGGTGGGCCACCTTATTCTCATTTCTGGCTTTCTCTCCAACACACTTCTGAGGAGGGACAGTGCAGTTATGTTACATAAACCACAAAATCCTACTGGAGAGAATAAATTGTCTGTGCGGGTAATTAAGTGACTGTTGTTTTGGGTTGGGTTTTTTTTATGTGGTTTCATAAACTTATAAATGAAAGTTATCTCAGAAGACAAATTCCTCACAGCTTTCTAGAGCACGAGGAGAACACAAGTACTCTGTCCTGCTGTGCAGCTCCCAGGGGAACTGCTGAGCCCACAGGGGGGATGTGTAATTGAGGTAGTCTCCAGCCCCACCACTGATAACCCTATCTGCAGGAAATCCAGGGGCTCTACCACCAGAGAGGTTGGGAGACAATAAAACACCCCTAAAATATTGGGGAACACCAAGTCTGTGTTGGATGTAGGAGCACAGAACAGCAAGGGTGAAGGCTCCAGAAGCCAAGCCCAGGGGTACAAGAGCAGCTGCACCTGTAGCTGGGCAGGGCTCAGGTGGGTTTTTGGGGGTGTGACTGATCTGATAATTGCTAATTAGCCCCTGCTCATAGGCAACTCAGAGGGTGCATCAGAAGTGGAGTGGGAATGCTGAGCTGTTTGGGGGTTTTTTTTGCCAAGGTAAGTCTGTACCAGTGTGCAAACCTGCTGGTTAACCTAGTGCAGTGATGCCTCTGCTCTCAGGTGGGGTGAGCACTGTAATGCAGGCAGGGGTGCAATGTGACTCAGAAGCAGCCAGGTCTGGGCTGTTGTGTTTCCTAAAGTGGTTGTTCCCCAGGTGTTCACCAACGGCTGTGGGAATGATGGTTATCTGTGCTCAGCCTTATTTCTTAGGGAAGCTTTTGTATGTTACTTTTGAAAAAAAAAAGAGGTTTTTTGGGAAGTAAAGGATGAACTGAAGGAGAGTGTGGGTTGCTGTTGTTTTAACAGTAAGGTTTGCTGCAATAGATAAGTGGTTGCTGACCCTCATCTTTGTAGGTGAGTTTCTAAAAGGATCCTTTCTTCCTTTTAAAAAAATTTTTGTAGGTTCCCTTCCCATCTTGTCCTTTGACTCCTTAAGTGAATGGATTGTCACACAATAAAAATGTTCATGGCAATTTAAGTGCTGCTTGTCTAAGCAGAGATGGAGAGCTCTTGGTGTGTTTTCCTCTCCCTTGGCAATTTTTACTTTATGTTTCTCTTGGGTGATTCTTTGAAAGACCTTTTCTGTGCTCTCTCCTACCAAGTTTCTTCCTTGCAAATCTGCTTTTCCCCTTCAGTGGCAGGCTTTGTGTCTCATTTCTGTGTGCGTGACTCTGCATATACTAATAATAGGGTTCAGTGCTTTGCAACATAATGTAATAATATTCCCTGCATTCCAAACATGCATAGATGTACCTGTGCTGGACTGATTTGGTCTGTGTTTTCACTTAGCAGAATGAGAAAATATTTTTGCTAGCTGCCCATCTATTTTTTAAGCAGTCGACCTTAAAGAGAAAAAAGTTGGCAGCTTTTTAATTTATTAAAATAATGTCAGTGTTGTTAGGCTTTTAAATAGGTGAGGCCTTTTGTTGGATGGGCAAAGCCTGTCTAGCATGGGCCATCAGTGTTGTCACAAAACTAGCAAAACCAATGTAAAGAATAGCTGTGTGACTAATGGATGTATTAGCATATTTAAGCTGTATAAAGGAAGCCCTCCTCCCTTAGGAAGAAGGTTATCATTTATCAACCATTGCACCTTCAGGCTGCAAGAGTTCAAGCTGGTCTGTGGTGATGTCAGGGAATTGTTTCATTTTTATTTTGAGGCTAAGCAGCAACTGAAACTTCATCATGAGCCTAAGGAATACACACAGATGTATATTGCTTCCACTTAAATCTTAGTAAACTGGGTTATTCTTGCAACAATAAAAATAATTTTGGCAGCTCTGGCAGAAGGCAGAGGGTAGTTCTTGCCATGAATGCTTTCTGATTAGGATAGAGCATGTGGCTGTTTGGTGTGAGGGGATCAGCCTCTCATTTACCCTTGCCAGCAGCACAATAGGAGAAGACCTTTTCCTGCTAGGTGCTAATTCTCTCTGTGGAAATCAAAGGGAGGCTTCTATTTTTCCTTTTTTTTTTTCTTTTTTCTTTTTTCTTTAATGAAAAGAGAGAGGGGAGGGTGGGAAATTAATATCATGAAATGGATGGAGGCTACACTACCCATTGGTTTGGTTACGTGCCCATCCTGACTCCAGGGAGCACAGGACCATTGTCTTCGGACTAACCTGAGCTGTATTTTCTTGGGAAAGATTTTACCAGAGCACCACATTTCTAAGTCACTGCACAGTAGTGACAGTTTTTGTAAACAGCTGATGATAAACTACCTGTGGGAATGATTACTCTTAAATACAGTGCTGTTGTAGCAGTTGAGGGAATCCAGTGAGAGCAGGGGACTAATCTTCATCCTGCTTTCCTGCCATGCAGCAGCTTGACTTTTGGTGAGACAGCTTTGGGGCCAAAACAGCAAACCTGCTAATTAAAACCATAATATGCTGTTTAACAAGACCTGGTCTAGGATATCAAAGGATCAGTCTGGTAGAACCAGAATGCTCTCAAGAAATAAGTACACTCCTCTGGGGTTGGAGATGCATCCAGTTTTAACTTCTGCCAGCACTCAGAAGTGCTGTCCCCACCACCAGTGAAGCCTCCCATGTGCTGCCAGCTACCTGGATAGGCAGCACTTCAGCTGCTCCAGTGATACCCCCCCTCACATGCAGCACCATGCACCTCATCCTGCCTGCCAGTGCTCTTTAGGACATGCTCAACAGCCTCAGTGATGAACCTATTTAACATGTTTTAAGAAGTTAGTTCTTTTAAAAATAGAAAGTTTTCTTATTTTCCTTTTTTTTTAAACAAAAAAATCCCAAGACTCATCAAGTTCCTTCTTCCATATGGGCACATTGAGTAAAGAACTTTGTAAAAATGATGCTCTCTTCAACAGACTTTTTCAGACTTTAGAAAAAAAAAACAAACCAAAACCAACCTAGAAGTATCAAAGGTTTTTCCCACCTCTAGGAAAGTGCAGTCTTCTACTGGCAACCAACAAGATCATCCATCTGTCATCATGTTTTGTGAACTTTGTGACAATTCAAGCACCTCTTTTTCTGGAACATGGAACAGACTTAGAGAATTCTCTATATTGTTCACTGAAGATTTCAGACACACACACAATAAGCCAACACAAAGCAGCTTTCATTTAGTTGTGTATGTGAAATAATATTTATTTTCTGTATTGTGAAGAAAATGCCTGCATAAAACGATTGGGAATGGCCTCAAGTTGTGTCAGGGGAGGTTTAGTTTGGATATTGGGAAGAAGTTCTTCCCTGAGAGGGTGGTTGGGCACTGGAACAGGCATAGTCCAATTGAGAATAGACAGGCTATATGAATACTGTACAACTTTTCCTTCTACACATGTAACTTGGCACTTTAAGTTTGGATAACTTTCCATTAATGACCTAGGCAACTTATCTAAGCTCCATCTCTCATGCTTTACTGCTTCTTAGTGTGTCTTTACATCTCCTTCAGCACTGAAGCTCACCTTGTGTATTAAAACATCTGTTGCCAAGAAAGATAATGTTCCTTGTAGTGTTTTTAGTGATAAAAATGCTTTTTTTTGAAGCTCAAGTGCTAGTGCCAAGTTAACTTAGAGTTGCTTTTGGCATTGTAAGCAATAGGACTATGTATTCTGTTCAGAGAGTATATGACAACCTAGCATAAGTAAACAAAAAATGCTTTTGAATTCTTTTCATTATTAAACCTTCTATGTAGAAAGGAGGTGCACTTCAAAGAAAGTGTTGGAAATGTATTTCAAAGGCAGGTTATAGACTATGGAGGAGAGACACAGTAAAATCTGGGATGAATGGTCTGTCTCAAAGCCAGAAGATTTTGAAGGAAAAATCTTAACCAGTTGGAAGAAAACAACAGATGATTTTGTCAGTTTGAATCAAGAAGACTGAAACCCAGTTTTCTGAGAATTCGTGAGAAAAGAAATGAAGTAAGGATGCTGTATCCAGATGGCCAAAATCATACAGTGAAAAGCTATCTTCAGCAGGTGGAGACTGCCAGCCTTTTTAAGTGGTGATGTCAAGTCTCGTCAGCTGAAGAGCTACAGATGCAAGCAGTAGCAGGTCAGGAGGCATCAGAAAACCATGTAAATGCTGTGTTTCTCCCAGTAACTCACTAGGTGTCATTTCCCACTCAGGACAGAGGCACATGCTCTGCCTCAGTGCTGAAGGGTGTTGCTTTCAGAGTGAAATGGTCAAACTGAGCTGCTGACCTCCCCACCAATTCAAGAGATTACTGCCATTGTAATTGGAAGACAAGAATGTCTTCCAGGTTTTGAAAACAATAATATAGATGTAAATGTCATCACAGAAATCTGAGTTGGAGAGGGCAACAGAGCTAGCTCAGGAGTCCTCCAGGTTCTGGATGCTCCCTGGAGAAAGCCACAGGTGATGCTGCCCCTAGGCTGTGGGATGAAGTATTAGGAGCCTGGCAGTCCCAGAAAAGGTTTGATGGCCACAAAAGTTCTAGCCATCTAAAGGTTTCCCACCTTAAACAGTAAAGGTCTAACTAGAGCTCTTATGGCTGCCTGAACTGTTGATGTGAAGGCTGAAGTAGTCTGGGTGTGAGTGTTGGGTAGGTTTTTTTCTGCTTTTTCATGGGCAAAGATTGCTTCCTGATTTCTGTGCATGCTACCATAACGTGCAATGGGCTAGGAGCTTTTTTAACTGATATTGAAAATCTATGGGCCTACTGATTCCCACCAGAGTACTGACTAAATAACAATAAACCATTAAAAAAACCCCAACACTTTTCATTTTGGGATGGGTGAATAAGTTTTCAGCTCCTGATTGTAGATATTTCTTTTTTTCCTAGAAGGCCTTGACAAATTTTTAAGCTCATCACAAATACACAGAAAATATTTATGAATATATTTTTGTACAGAGTTACTTCAGAAACACCAAATAAAATCACTTGATTGTACAATCAGGCTGAGGCAGTGCTCTAAGTGGAACATAAGCATGTTCTGATCTTAAATTGTATCTTCTGTATTTATGTATCTTCTGTATTTTTTTATTCTACTAAAATGGTCAGCAATAAAACAATTAACAATGTTAACATTTAGTCTGGCATCTTCAGATTTTGGAATATGCAGCATATAGGGATGAATGGGTCATACCAGTTGAAAATGATGCTGTTGATTGTCTTTGGTCTCTTGAAGATGAGACTTCATCAGTTCTGTTTGATTTGTGTCTTCAAGGATTTCTTCACAGCCACAACTCTGAGGAAGTTAATTTTAAATGGGATGTGAGACTTCAGAGCATGATCTTGATAACAAATTCAGTAACAACATAAAGTCTTGTGTGAATGCAGCACAAGAAATTTCAGAAGCACAAGAACTTGTTCCTTCCAGCTTCTTGCTTTCTCCCTGTCATACTTAGGTTCTAGCTGGTATTTGGTTCCATACCACAGAGTAAGCTAATGCCAGCTATCATCTCTCAACAGCTCCTGCCTCTTTATTTCCATCTCTGTGAAATACTTATTGCTGTTTCTTATATTCTTATATCCTGAGGGATATGGCTTTTGTTTATATCTTAACGGAATTAATTAGCAGGATGTGTTTGCACATGCCTTACAGGCATGCTCCTGCTTGGACTACTCAGGTATTAATTAAAGCTGCTTGTGAGGGACTTGAAAAGTGAAGTTTTGTAAGCAAAGGGCTGTGTTTCTGGTAGAAGAGAAAGTGTTTTGCAATACACAAGAGAAAACGTGTAAGTTTGAGACCACTCACCCAGCTGAACAGTTTATTTCCCTGCAGTGATAAATGTATTTTGCATCTTGATGAGATTCACAATTCTGTGTGTTTACCTATAACAAGGCATGGATACAACTCAAATGTTTGGCAGAAGATTTGACAGTTTAAAAAAAGTTTGCCTGTCCCTAAATCTACTGCCAAACACACTCTCACTTGTAATGAAATTTAGAAAATAATGTAGTGGCCTTAACACTACCACACTTGATTTACAGGTGAGCATGGCCCTCCCATGCAAAATGTAGGAGAAGAGTGCTGAGCCTTCCTCTTGCCTCAAACAATTTAAACTCTGAACTGCCATGTTTCAGCAAAGCTCTCCTTCTTCAAACATTGCTGATCTCCAGCTCAGAGATCAAGAGTTTATCAAAAGTTGAGTGCCTCTAAAGAGGGCCAGTGTGGGACTTTCTGCCCCTGCTCAGTAGGTCCCTCGGTAGGACATTAGCCATGGGTGAGATGGAGATGAGCCTGCATGTCTGATTATCTCAGTGCACTGGAGAGGCTGATAGAAATTATCAGTGGAAACAGAACATCTTTTCATGTCTGTGTGGCTCCTGAGAGCTCTGAGGAAGTTATTGTCAGTCAATTCTTGTGTCAAGAAAATGGATATTTATTACAATTCTGTTTAAACTACACCCACCAACTGCATACTGTAGCATACTTTTCCTCTAGAAGTGCTGGAGGATTGTGTGTGTAATTTTATTTACAGCTACACTTTTCTTAGCTAGTTTTGAGCAAGCCTCCTTAGATATGTCTGTACTGCTGAATAAACTGTGGCAGGAAGCAATACATGGCTGAGGGGTGCAAGATGTGTTCTGTTGGTCCTCCCAGTGCCAGACTCCCCTCTGAGCATAATGTGCCCATGTGTCCTGCACAGTGCTCTGCCCTGCATGTCCCTGGGGCCTCATCTGCTTCACTGAGGCCCTAGAAGCTGATAGTTGTTGATAGTTTTTTTGGAGAGGTTTGGATTTCAGCTTTTGTTCCATTTCAAAGCATCTGAAGCAATCTGGGCTGCATCACAACCCACAATATTGATGGTTTTACAGCCTGAAGCTGATGGTATTGTCCCATGGCATGGTGTTATGTGGGAAACATTTTGTAGTGCCAAAGCCTGCTAGAATAATGGCAGAAAACTGTGCAAGACTGAGGAAGACAAGCTTGGGGCAGCCATGTCCATATTACCCTTTGGGAATAATCCACATAGTGAAATATTTCCAGACCTGCACCTGCTCAGCTCCAGGAGAAGGTTATCAGGTGTAGCCCACAACAAGGAGCTCATTAGCAGGTGGCCATTATACCTGTATATGTATGTGAACATGGCTTGAATGGTCAAGAGGAATAAAATGGGGAATATCTCTCTGTAAAAAAATTAATAAAACCAAAGCAAATGGAGACTGAAGCATGGACAGCAACAGCAGTGAGCAGAGCTTGAGGAAATACATGACCAGTGACAGAAGTCATAGGGATTTAGTTTGTTTAGCTTGGAGAAAAGGTGACTTGGAAACATGGTAATAACAATCCTCGGAAATGCTACAGGCCATGAGAAACAAACAACAAACCCTCAATTTTCAGCGACCTCTGTCATTGTGACAAAAAAAATAATGATCTCAAACTGCATCCAGATGTAACTGAGACATCATCAGTAAGAATAGCAGAGAACTGAAACTGTGTGTCCAGCAAGGTGTTGTCAGGCTTCTGAGGACTGGTTTAGCCATAAGTTCTGTTCTTTCCTACCCTGTATATAGGCGTAGAAAATTCCTTTACTTTTTTTACTTCACCATTTTCACCACAGCAACTTGGAAAGAGAAGTGTTTTACATGAGGGGAAAAAAACATAGCCTTCCTTTTGGAAAAGTATTTTTCTTGTTTAGGATCTTGGCCACATCAGCAAAAAGTGGATGATATTTGGCTGTACTGATTGCATACAGTTTATGTCAGGGTTTGGGGTTTTTTTTACTGAAGGTAATGGCAGAAACCACAGCTATGGCACAGCTTTTTTCTGTTATGTCCTTCAGATTCCATAATTGGCTGAGATTATTCCTGGAGTCAGGCCACACCACCTTCATGATTATTCAAAGGGATGAAAACTTTTCCTACTTCTCTAATTAAAACCTCTTGGCCTTTTATGTTAAAGTCTATAGGAGAAAAGTTTTTCAAGTAATGAAATGGGATAACTGTTCAGCAAAATGTGTGCACGTGTTTTTTGGAATCCATTTAGTTCTTTATACCTGAACATACTCGGGCAAGAGCTTTGCTGAATCACAACCACAATGCAATTAGACTTTGGTGGTTCATAATTATGGAGATGAAAAGTGCAGTGCTCCCTGGCAAAAACTAAATACCTTCTAAGTGTAGAAAATCATATGAAAATGTGCAGGAAAGAGAACAGCAGCTTTATTTTATTTTTTCCAATCTACTTATAGGAGTGCAGACTGGAGGCATATTTGTTTCTGGTCCTGCTATGCTTACTGCAGGCTGCCTGGTCCAGCTGACTCGAGTCTTTTACATTAACCACTTCCAATTAATCATTCACAACATCTCTCCTGCCATACTGCCCCCTTCTTAATTCCAGTGTCCTTGGCTGTCCTCTTTGATTCTGTAATTCCTTGCCATTTCAGATCATCTTTCAGGATCAAAGCTTTTAAATGTCCTCTTTATAGCTTAGTTTGTATCATACCCACAGCTTACTTAGTAAGTGCACAGATAGGGACCCTTTTTACTTTTGTTATTGTTGATGGTTTTCACTTATCTCTGTAAACTGATATATCCATAATCAGCTAGATTATATTCAGCTAACCATGATTTGAAAGGGAGAATTTATAAACTTTGAGAATAAACAAGATATCTTTCTGTAGTGTAGAGGAAATTAAAGCACAATGCATGATATTTGTATGTCTGTCGTGTATCAAACTGCTCTGCTTCCAAAACACTAACCCTGCAACTTGAGCTAGAAAAATCCATCCAGTTGCTCAGCTACATCAATATTATACAATCAATAGATGACATAAAAGACTATTAGATTTTTCTCTTCCCTTTTTGCTTCTATTGTTAATAACGTTAAGAAGAAAAACTTTTTATGCAAGGTAAGTTATTCAGTAAGCTTGTTATCATTCATATGGAAAAAGAATATTGATTTTTAAAGGCTGAAATGAGAAGATACAAAGCTTCCTTTTGTCAGATAGGTTTCAGGGGCTAGCTACTTCAACTGCATTCAGAAACAAATACTGCACGTCTAAAAAGAGAAGTATCTTGATAACCAGACTTCAAGACCATGACACATTTATCTAAGTAATAAAATTTCTCTAATGGAAATGACAGTGGGTAAAAAAGAAAAAGGGACCATTTATAGCTAATAGAATGTTTCACTGGAAGAAAATAATGGATGCAAGTTTCAGTATAAGGGGTTTTTTTGGGGTTGGATTTATTTTTTTTCCATTGAAAAATCAATAACCTATGGTGTATAGTAAATTAGTTAATTATGTAAGGTGTCAAACCCCATAAATGATGTAAGATTTGATTTTACAAATCAGTTCTGCCTGTGAGAAGTATTGCACTAGTAAGTACTAGTGATTAAAATGTCAGCATGAGGGACTGCTGCAGACTCTGCTACTGTAATAACAGAATGTAATAATTATATGCTTGGAAAGTCCACATAATAACAAATACAAAGTTCAAATTATTTTAAAGAGTGGTTTCAAATGAAAATTAAAAAGCAGCACTAAGGCACAGCAAGGTGGTCTCCCCATGTGGCCTTTTTTTTTTCTTTTTTTCTCAGAACATATTCTACAGCTGCTTTTGCAGCACATTTACCACCCTGCCAGTCAGAGGGCCCATGTTTGGGGACAGTGTCAGATTGTGTGTCTGGCTTTTGCAAAAATGGCACATATTCTGAACATGATGCATTTGCAGTTTCTTAAAATACTCTCCTCAGTTATTTGCATTTTTGACAGTTTCAGTGACAGCAGTTTCCTCTCCCTTTCTAGAGCACAACACTAATAAACACAGCAGAATTCCTATAGACACTACTATTGTTATGTGCAAAAGGAACATGTTGCATCACACTGTAGTCACAACTTAAAACTGAATTGTGCAGTGGCAGTTTAGGCTTATTTGATAGGCAACATCTTCTTTGAAAGATAAAGTTGTATTTCACAATTGCCAAAATGTAGACTGCTGGAAAACAGTGGCAAGGGAAAATTGTTTTGGAGATTGAATTTGGAAATTTCCCTACTGTCTTTTTTATTTTTATTTTTCATGCTTTTTAGCATCTGTTTCCTATAGTTTGCTTTAATTCAGCTTGAACTATATCTTTTTGCAGGAAGACAGCTTGCCCCATTTTGTTGTAGTTACAGATGTTCTGCACACTTCACGACTTCTGATATTTTTTTTGCATCTTCACTTTCTCAAAAACTTTACTTTGAAGCATTGCCATCCCTGAAGCAAATTTTAAAAAATTCTTTCTAGCTGGATGCACTGGCAAAGCATGTATGTGATTTTTTTTTATTTTTTTTTTTCCCTTTCAGAGACTATGTTACAAAGCATGCTCAAAGTGCAAACATCTGGCAGCCTCTCTGAAGCAAGGAACTAAGTTGTGCACAGGTATGTTCAGTGTCCCCTCTCAGCTTCTCACTGCAGATATCCCCAAAGCATTAACATGTTTTCATATTTACTTAGGAAAGGACAGTTAGAGTTTAAATCAGGAGACAATGGACAAACTCTCACCTTGCCATCAGCAGATAATCCTTGCCTCTCTGCAAGTTAGAGTTCAGTACTGCAGGAGGGAGTACATTTCTGCTCACAGTAGAAATCACACTGAGTAATTTCCCTTGAAAAACATAAGACAATGATGTAAATGTTATAAAATGTTTCACAGTCTCTCTGCCAGACTTCTTGGGAACTTCTAACCTTGCTTTAATTTACAAAAGTCTTGATCTATGCAGAAAAGCAGCACATGGGGTGCTCACGTGCCTTCACCGTTCCCCATTTAATAAGTCCCACCATTAAGCAATGTTATCCAAACTCTTCTGAAATGATACTGAGTTGGTTTTTTCCCAGATTTTTCCCAGCCATACAACTCCTGTAAAATTACTACCATCACCCCCTCCCAGCTTTGTGTCTTGGATGGAAAAGGAGAGCCAGGGGATAAGAAGTAGAGGCATCCTAGGCCTGCAGGTAGCGAGGAGGAACGATTTGCATTTGCTTTTTGCCACCTTTCATTTATCAAATAAAACCCACTGGAAGGACCATCCACCTGGTTGAGATACAGAAATATCTCTTGAGGTGAGTTGCTTCTCTGACCTGACAGCAAATGGGTTCCCTGAGGAAAGAGAAAGACGTGGGAAAGCAGCCTACAAAGCTCATAAGCCAGGATTCACTTATGCTAAAGACATGTAGGAAGAGTATGTCCTTTCAAATATTTGGAAATAAAACAAAGACCTGGAGGCTCATACTGTGTGGGCATTTGGAGGCTAATTTTTGCAGATGCCAGAAAGAAACTTACATGAGCTTAATTAATTGTGCCTCCTAAGATTTTACCCTTCTGTATCTTTTTAGGAGACGGGTATGGCTCTTAGGAATGTTTCTTCCTTACAACCTGATAGCAACAGGTGTCCCAACTTTGACAACACAGGGCTTCAGGAAGGAAAATAATAATAATAACTAAATAATTTTTAAAAACTATATTATTTAATCAAAAATAATAAAACTGGGCATTAGGAGGCAGAAGATACAGGAGCAAGGAGGGAGGCAGTAAGCTGGAACTATTCAAAAAAGGATCTTTAAAGAGCCTGGAGACCATCAGATCAAGTCTCTTATTTAATTGATTCACATAGTAGATGCCATACTAAACCCATGCACTGAATCCTCAGTATTCTTGTTTTTAGATACATAAAAGGTGACATATAAATAATAAAACTTACAGTTTGCTGTTTCAACACTCGGGAAGTGTCTCAGCTTGTAGTATTTGTACATCCAAACCACATGGAAAATGTATTTAGATTTCCATGTCTGCAAACTCAAAGAAGTTGAAATGTCTCAACTATAAGAAGAGTTGCAGTTACAAGTACCTCAGCTGTCTACTAATATTAAAAAATTGAATTGGTAATGAATAGGTAATAAAAGTATTTTTCTCCTCTTATATTCCTTAAGAATTCAGAGAACACAAGTGAAAAGTTTTTTCTAAAAGGAGAAAATCCAGTGAGTTTCAAAAGGGATATAGGAGAAAATGTATCCTCTGTAATAAGAGATTAATGTTTGTCATTAGTTTAATGAAGGGGCCCCAGAAACCTCCTGCAGCCCCCCATTAGTCTAACAGTTAGTCCATTGTATACATATACAATGCACACTTAGTTGTCCTTATGGGGGATTGTGTCTGGGGTAATTCTAAAGGCCATTTCCACATTGCTGAAGCTTAGATGTAAAGCATCAGTAATTTAAAAACAAGTCAACCAACAAACAAACTTATAACATCCCTTTTTTTCAAAAATAATATCACTACAACAGACTATCTCCTTTGGCTGAGGGCTTGATCTAATAAGGATTTCTTTCCACCTAACATTTATGTTTCTGGTTAAAAGTAGAAGAATTTTCAAAACATTAGTGATCAGTTTTGCACCTACTTCCCCCCTGGCTTGAACAAACATACTACACTTGTGAAGACAGAAGCATTTTGGCCACTGGTGTGAGCAATATGTGCAGTGATGAGAGTGAGAAAATGTTAACATTCTGTCTTGACAAGAGTAAGGCTGACAGGCTTGTCATTGGGAAAGGCAGCTTGAATGAGGATGAAAGGTGCAGTTTATCCTCTGAAGCCATGCTCCAGAACTCTATGGTCTATTTATGGCATAACATTCAAGCGAATAACAATCAATGTAACTGTTCAAGTATCCTCTTGTGATGAAAATCCATCCTTGAAGAGATGATCTAGTCAATTAAAACTCTGAATCCAGTAAGAGAATCCCACTTTTGAACCCATATTGTAATTTCTTCATACATTTGCTATATTCTTGTTTTCCTGACCTGGGATCTGACGCAGATGATTGCAGGAGGAGTAATTCTCCATCACACTGTGTTTGGTGCAAGTAATATAGGCTGTGGTCCAGAAGAGTGTGGATGCAGCTGGGGCAAACTGCAGACTTTGGAGAAATAGCATTGTCCTGCCACTATTCTCTTGTTATATGTCCTCAAGGAAAGAGTGATTTATTTATCTTGTGACCTCTGTATGTATTTTGATGGTTCCATTATGCAATTCAGGGTGAGGTTTCCTACTCAGATGCACATCTGTCATCTACTGTCCTTCAGCCAACGTAAGACTTTATAAATGTAAGAGGTCTGTAATTCATCTGAGGGTGTAAGAAGGGACTGTCATACACAGTCCTTGCAACAGTCGGAGAATCAGAGAAAGTTTAGGGCTGGAAGGGAGCTCCAAAGGGCATCTAGGTCAGCCCCCCTGCAGAGAGCCTCAACTAGACCAGGCTGCTCAGAGCCTTGGCCAACCTCACCTGGAATATCTTCTGTCCATGGATGAATGTGATTATCAAATAAAAAGAGAAGGCTGGGGAAAAGGCAATATGACCTTTCTTTTACAGTAAATTAACAAACATTTTTCATCAAGTTGCAAACATGCATTTTTTTTCATTTTTTTTGCTTTATGCAGCTTGAATATGAAAAGGCATCAGCACTTTCAGCAGACCTTCAAAAAAAACACAGTGTACTGTTCTCTTACATTCAAATGACATATGGTTGAGACTGCTTGTGTTGATTTAAGATAAAAAGAAAGGGAAAAAAAGGTGACAACTTTTGAAAGAGCCTCCCATAAGGGCAGTAGGAGCTGCCTTTACAAGGTGTGATGTTAAAGTCTGGCTTAGCTCAACCAGCAGCGCACACACAGTCCTGATGAAACAGCTGAAAAAGGTTGCTGCAGCAAGGGGCAGGGAAATAAAATATAGCAGAGACAAAATAATATCAGCAGCAACAACAGAGTCATTTTTTATGCTCGAGTGACAGCGATCAGACCAGTTAATCATAGATGTTGCTCTGGTTTTCCAACTCAAGTCTCTCAATCAGGAGATTGCTCAGTTGAAGGCCCAGTATAATGAGAATATATGTTTTCTTTTTCCACAAGAACTGGAAATAGTATGATCTAAGACTGACAACTCCAGCATCTGGGAGTGCTTAAAGCAATTCATAGTTTTGCTCCAGTCATGTGGCTCCAGACAAAGACTGCAGAAAAATCAAATTGGTCCAGAGGAAGCCTTGATGTTGAGCAAAACTCAATAAATTGAGCAAGGAGCTTTTGGTTTATTTGTCTTTGTCCATTATAAATGAATGACATTCTTTCTCCTCTTGCAAATGCTTGGCTGCTATTTTTGTGTAAACATTCATGACTATGTTAATTGCATTGCATCTTTTTATATTCATTTATGTATGTTACTGCTCTACTTCACAGGTCCTAAATAATTGGCTTATACAGACTACTTTCTCAATAGACTTTTTCATAGGCATTATCTTCCAAATTTATTTTGTATAGGTTTAAAAGAAATACATCATTCTAAAAATTCTGTTGCCAAAGAATCTAACTTAAAAGTGGTGGGAAGTAGTTCATGATATGCAGATTTACTTGCTGCTTTGCTTATTTCACATTTTAACAGCACCTTGAAACTGCAAGATTAACAAGAATTAATTATTTGAGAGATGCTCTTAAAGAATTAAAAGGTTCTGTATTGCCCACGATGATTCCAGCAAGACTGAGTAATACTCATGATCTGTCTGTATAGAGTCAAAATGAAATTTTGTGTACAAATTAAAAACTTTCAGGGTAATATTGTGCATGTGTCAAGGAAATGATGGGAAGCCAAGGTTATATATGTAACTGTCTGGGCATTGAGTCAAAATTAAGTTAGAAATAGATCTCTGAGCTGTTGTAATAAGCTGCCTGGACTAGTGTAAGTCAGCATGTTACACCTATACCTACTCATACATGTGTTGCATGCATACTTGTATACAGGATAGTGTCTTCACCTTTGATGCATCACTCTTTTCCAGCCCTTTGTATGAGGGGAGAAATATCAGATGTTGATCTAGCCATTTGTTTAGTACTCTGTTGGCCTGTTGGTTTTAGATTTTGACAAGCAAAGTTGTTATAATCTGAAATATAGTGTAATAATGCTTTGGTGTTGGAAGCAGCAGGGCATTGATAGCCAAAGAAGGAGCAAAGGCAGCTTCATGGAGCACTTGCACTGTGAGGCCACCAATCCTCTGGGAAGTTAGAAGATGAAGTGACACCCTATTCGCAGACCTTTAAAGTAAACTTTAGATTGTGGGTAGGTCCCTTTTTGCATATTGCTTTTTCCAGAATTCTACAACATATGCATATGGCATCCCTGGGCAGATAATACACAGACAACTCATAATATTTTAGACAAATACCACTTTACCAAGTGAGGGATCCATGCTAAAGAGCTTGACATTTGCTGGCTTTTCAAACAAACAGGTTTGTTTCTTGTTGGTTTGTTGGGTGGTTTTTTTTCCTGAAATACTTTGATTACATGCAATCTGTCTATGAATAATTCAGTAAAGTATCTTTCAGTTTCTGAATTTTTTCATCGGTAAGGTCTGGGATGAGCTGAAAAATACACAGGGAGAGATTTAGACCCCAGGTAGTACAGAGCTTTTGACAATTCCACATGGAGTCTGAAACTGCTGAGCATTAAATATACCACATCAGGTGCTGTTTTCCTCACCTCACTAGGAAGGAATTATCCTCTTTCCCCCTGTAAGTATAAATCACCTCTCTACCTTGCTGGCCACACAAGATGAAGGATCTTCTCTGTCTTCATCTTTGGTGCACCATTCTTTTCCAGAGCCTCATATGAACTTGCTTCCCACTTATTTTTCTCCTTGGCTTTTCACCTTCCTTCTCCCTCACCTCTGTCCACCTCCCAAAACCCTAAAACCAAAACCCAAATGAACTGGAGAGTCTTTTCCTACTAGTTGCTGACTTTACCTGTGGGAAAGAGAGAACCTTGTTTATAGGTCTGCCTTATTTATAAGATAACAGTGGTCATGTTACTATTAGTAGAATGAGTTAGAATAGTAATTTTAGGAGTGGTTTCAGAGATGTGGAATGAGGTTTCTGACAGTCTCGACTAGATGGCTGTTTCATCCTCCCATAGCATTCCCATCTGCAACACCAATTCTCCTCTTGGTGCTTCTTCCTGAAGTTTTTCCCTATGCTACAGTATGTGCTGGGGAGCTGCAAAATGTCTTTGGGACTGGCTGAGGTAAACCAGTTCCAGGATGGCTCTTTGCCTGCACTGGCTGATCCTGCTCAGAGCCCTGCACTAACCTGGCTCTGCTCCGCCCCCCCCCCCCCCCCCCCCCACCCCCCCTCAGCCAGCTACGCCCCCGGGTCTGCGGTTGCCTC
>JAOEGS010018452.1:0-10076 GCA_025447755.1 Corythornis vintsioides | reverse complement strand
CCCGCTTTCTCGTTTCCCCTTCCGCCCTAAACACCCCCCCCCCCCCCCCCCCCCCCCCGCTCCCCTCCCTCCACAGAGTTAAATCCAGACTAACAATCCCCAGTTAGAGATCAAACCAACAACAGCAGCATTGTGTCTGCCTTCATTGCTTTACCATCAACTACTGCAGCTGGTTTACTCCAAACAAGGAACACCCTCTACCCACCTCCCCCGCACCGGGGCCAGAAACGTGCTTGCTCCCGGCGGTTGGTCAGGCGGAGCCCCGCTGCTCCGGACCCCGGGCGGGAGGTTGCTCCGCCAAGTCAGTGCCGGCGGGTTCCGGATTGCTGCGGGGCTTCCCACCACCACGGCAGAGCGGGGTTTCCAGCCCACACTCGCGACGAAAAGCCTTATCAGAAGTTGAGCTCCGCTCTCCGTTTGGCTTTTGGGAAGGGCTCGGGGGAGCCCCGCAGCAGCGGGGAAAGCCGCGCCTGCAGCTGCGCAGCAGCACACGGCGAGCTCGCCCCCGTAACGCTGCGCGCCCCCGAGCAGCCCTTACCCAGGAAAGCCGCGCTCCCGCGGCCCCTGCTCCGCCGCCTCGCACAGCGAACCTCCCGCCGAGGGGCCCCTCCGCTGCGACCGGCCGCCCCCGCCGGCCTTGCCCCGGCCAATGACCCCGACCCCACCGCACAGCCGGCCGGCAGAGACGGGTTTCCACCTTCAGTCCTTTCCCTCATAAAGAATTAAAAAAAAATAAAAGAAGGAAAAATCCAAATAACCTAAAACACAAGTCCAACTTCACTCGCGATACAATCACCTCGCAGCAAAGGATCGTGCTGCAAGCTCTCCACGGGCCTTTCGCTGGACACAGCTGGAAACAGCGTAAATAAATCCCCCTACCTCATTCCCTGACCTTACTTCTTTTTCTAGGAAGCGGCAAAGTTAGAGGAGAGGTGAAATTTACTGAACAGAAGCAAGGGAACATTAAAATAAACTCCAGAAAACCTTTTTTGGTTTTCCTGGCGTAATAAGGTGCATCTCTAATGGAAAACCACAACACGGCAACTTTATTTGAAATCAGTGTACCACACAAACTCCTTAAGAGACCACGGAAGAGCTGGAAGTGCACTTTCCAGGTGCTTACATGCAGCTTGGGAGCCAGCACCAGCAAACAAAAATACCTGATTTTAATGGGAGCACATATCCATCTTGGACTGACTCCTGCCACAGGGCAGTGCTCCCAAGACGGTAAAGTCCTTTTCCACCAATGTGATAGGTCTCTAGTCAACTTCCAAATCCGATTCACAGACAAACGATGCAAACACCTACTCACAGGTCAGTATCATCGACTATTCATTGCCTATACGTAGCTAGAAATCTGCTGGCCTGGTAAAAACCACTGCTAACAAAACAATGTCAGCAAAGGCTGCAACACACTCTTGTGAAAGACTGGCGATTCGTGCCTACTGAGGCTCTTTGAGCACAAAGGCTTTTAGAGGAGGAAGAGAGAGAAGGGGGAAAAAAGGAGGGAGGGCTCTCGTGTTTCAGGGCTGCTGTCCCCTGGGAACCAAGAACCAAGTGTAGCTTCAATCAAATGCTGACTTCTCCTCTGGGAGCTCAGTAGGAAACCTGATCTCACTAGCTCATGCCTGCCTCCATGCATATAGGCAGGGTTTTCTTTCATACCAGCAATTTGTATAAAGAGGAGAGCCAATACAGTTTATTGCAAGCGAGATCTCGCAGTAACAGATCTAGAGAGATATTTCTGTAGCTAAAATAAGACAACCTTCAGCCGTCTGCTCAGGGCAGGCCGCGCCACAGCCACCTCCAGCTCCGCACGCACAGCTCCGCTCTGGGTGCTCCTGGCACAGCACAGTCTCCCACGCATCTCTCTGAGCCCTGCATCCTCCCCAGCTGGCAGTAGCCACCTTAGGTTTTTGTGCTATGCCAGGTTACACTTCCATTAAAACGTTTACCCTGGGAGATCACTTCCTGCTTGCAAGTATTGTTCCGGCTTCCCCTGCTGCTCGCAACTTTAGCCAGAGCTATTTCTCTTCTCGCACACCACAGCATGGAAACTCTGGGAAGCATCCACCCCGCTCTCTGGCCCTGGGCTGCCTTTGCACAGCAAAGCACGGCATGGGAGGTCTGCGGGGGGGGAAGGTAGGACAGTCCTCCAGGCAAAGCTCAGCGTAACTTTGCACCGGGCTGCTTAATTCTGCACAGGGCTTTGCTAATCCACTTTGTGCTTGACTACTGAAACGGGAGGAAAGGAAAACACCACGCGGGGAGCACGACCAGGCCAGAGGAAGGTGAGCCAGGGGGACCACAGCCTGTGGGAAGGGCTTCCCCTAACGCCCAGCTCAGCCTCCTACTGCTGTGGGCACGCTGGAGAGGCTTAGAACAACAACCCAGCACACTGGGGCATGGGAGCAAAGGGGATTTCCCAGGGATCAGGGATCCCTGTAGGATCTCTCCACCTCCAAGAGCTTTCACACGGAGAAAGTTTGGCTCAGGGAGGGAATTTACACTTAGAAAGGAGCTCAGCCTATCCCTTCTTGGGCCATTAGCAAGTTCTCTGTGAATTTCAAGGAGAGCTGAGAATACACCCCTCCAGCTTTGATTTCACTTCTCTTGTCCCTACCTTCCACCATGCACAAATTCCATACTCAAGTCATGGCTATATTAGCCCTGTAAAGCAATACCACACCCCCCCAGGAGACTCCCAGCTGCAGCGCTGCCCCTCTCCTAGGGAGCACCATGGAAACAGAGAAGTGGGTGAAGGACAGACAGTGCCAGGGCACCTGGCCCGTGCAAGCACAGGGACAGCCACTGGGCTGCTCCCGATACGGGGTGTGCAAACTGTGCAATTACAGGCAGACTTCTCTCTGCTATCAACTGTGCCAGGCACCAGCTACTCCAATACTCCAACGGAGGAGGAGATCTGATTTTTTTTAACTGAGATACAGACCCAAATGTTTTATAATATGCAAATACTGAAAGACGTATAAGGCCCCTAGGTGAGGTATTCCCAAGTTAAATGAGCACCTGGGGTAAGAGCAAGAGCTACTCCAGCTGAAAATTAAATGCAAAGTACACGCTGAGAAAGAACGGGCAGGCTGGCAGCACTGGTGTACTTCAACCCACCGCGGGCCATGTGGAGGTACACAGGGAACTACCTTGCTGCAGAGCTGTGCCAGTGCAGCTCCCAGCCATGGCAGTTTGCTTCGAGGGCAGCACGAGCATTGGAAAGGAGAGCACACTTCGCTGGGAGCACTCTCGCCCCTCCTGGCCAAGGTGCAGGTGGAGGAAGCACAATGCCAGGCTCCCCGGTGCAGCTCGGCTGCCGAGTGCAGCCCCGAGCCTCCCCCTTTTCCCCAGCGCTCTATTGAACACACTCAGCTCTTTATATGAGCCATTCCCAGTGTGGCTGGTGGATTCTGCGCTTTCCACTTTAATTGTCTTATCCAAATAAAGCTTTGTTTTCCTTAGCACGACAATCCCAACATTCAGGCTGAGATTTTCATTGGACAGAGGAGATATTTTATTCTCCGATTGTTTAGAGAGTCGGGGCTTACACGGAACAGCTCCAGTTTGTGTGCCTCTGCTCACAATGGGGTCTTTGCAGCCCCGGTCTCCATCATGTAGATTCATTTTCTGGAGCGATTAGGGGGAGAATCATTTTTCTCTGAATTTCATAGCTTTCCAAGTCTACCTTAGACTTTAACAAGTCTTTTAGTTTGCACCTAGACAATAAATTTAGTTTAATTTAGCTTCCGGTCTTTAATTTTAGCAGGTCTTCTTTTTGCATGCAAATCAATATGGCAATTACCATCTAAAAGCTCGCCCAGCCCCAGGTCAATGTAAATTGATCATTGTCCGCCTTCTACAAAATAACACCGGGAGTCTGTGGTGCATAATGAGATTATACTGGAAACTGTCTTTCAGATCACAAATTATATTTCATGCTGTCAGGATCTTCTCCAAACAGACTTCCTTGCATGTCTAATCACATAGCACCAAATATATTAGCTCATAAGGTAGGTTTAGGGTGCAAGCAGTGCTTGTGTATGGATGGAGAGTCCCAAATAATTCAGACAATAGTTCAAGAAAACAGGCAAGCAGGTACTGAAGCATGCTCTCACTCCCTAACTTTTCCAGCAGTGGAAGAGAAGAAGGGAAAAAATCTCTGCTTGGCCAAGAACTGCTGTCCAGCAAACAAGAAAAAAAATAATTCCCTGCTGGAAAGCAGCAGAACTTTCCTAAATCCACATCTGCAATGAGTTCTTGGCCTCTTCCTTTCCATCCCCACCTCATCTGCTCAGCCACTCAAAGGCGTGCTGGCTGTATGCTCCAGAGAAACCCTCATGAAATATGTGCTCCCCCCAGAGAGATGCCCCTGCTCACGCAGCCTCGGGACCCGACCAGGTCAGGTTGGAGAGACAGGTCGCTCCGGAGAAGTGACTGCTGTAAGCCTCTTCCCTGAAAGGACAGGAGGATTAACGTGAGCTACTCACGGCCAAGGGAACTCCCCCTGCCTGCAGCCCAGGCCTCCGCGCTGCCTCGAGCACACACACAGAGCCAGCGCGTAGAGCTGCTCAGCGTCGTTCCAAGGGGTTAGCCTAGCACTCCCTAGGCAGCCGGCTCGACTCTGGCGCCCAGGTTATTGCAAAACCAAGAAAAGCGGGGAGCATATCAGCTCTGCTCTGCTCATCAATTATTTCTAAAGCGACAGCAGCCTAAGGAGGAAGCATTCAACTCGGTGTCATGCTGCTCTTCCTAAGTCCGCACTAAAACATGATCTATTGCTGTGTTTGGGGGAAAGACAGAATATCGCACATCACCTGTTCAACCCAATTATGCTGCAGAGTCCCAGTAAGAGCCCACACCTTTATCAAGATGTACAAAAATCAGAGTCCACTTCTCCTCTGTGCCGAGCACAAATTTACACTAAGCCACACTTACTCTGAGAGCAACGTGGCTGCTAGAGCTGCAAACTGAGCTGGAGCAGGCCTTTTTCCCGTCTTTACTGGGGCTGCTCACTGGTCAAAGTCGAGACCTTTTAAATGATAGCCACAGACTGCTACGACTACTTAGATATGCACAACATTCATTCTTTTGGGCTTTAGTGGTCTGAGTCCATTTTCTCTGTAAACAGAGACCCGAAAGCATGCCAACAACTTTGTGCAGTCTTGCGGCTGCAGAGATACACAAAGTTTGCTGCGTGGATATACAGGAGCCCCTGGAGCTCAATCGCCTTGCCTCTGGTATCATGTATGGGGACCTTGGGTTCTTTATCAACCTTAAAAAAAGTCAATTACTGGGAGAAGAAGAGGGGAAAAGGATGACTTTTGAACTGCTTGAGAAGCTGCATCTCTCAGTACATCCTGGTAAAGGCAGATACGGTGCATGACACGGAGCCTGGATTGTCCACCAGCACAGGAATAAAGCCAAGGAACCAGTATTGTTTCAAGACCCAGTCCATATTTGGGCATTCAGTTCACACATCCTAAGTATTGCTTTAAATATTAGAATAGAGTCATTTGCTAATGTGGTTCATAATGGGCTCAAATGGGAGAAGTCTTTGCTGTTTGGTCTCAGATTACTAAGCTTGGTCTTGCTAGTATTTTGGGGGGGAGGAGGGGAGAAGAGAGGGAAGCCCTGCTGAGTCTGTTTGCACTGGTCTCTATTAGATATGCAACAAATCTGCCATTTCCGGCGTTGCTTCTATCTAATTAGAGATGTATTTAGATGTGACGTGTAAATAAGCGCTGAGCTGCCTGCTGCCCTGGCTGCGCGGACTGTCGGGAGCATTTCCAATAAGGCTGTAGCGCCCGGAACCAGGGCTCAGACAAAGAGGAATGGGAATGGTCTGCACTGCAGGCGAATCCAACAAAACCAGCTTTTATCTATCGCTCTAAAGCCTTAACTGCTTTTAATCTGTACCGCCCAGGCTTGCACGCCAGATCTCGTCTTATCCACTGAGGACATCTCAGTACAAAAGGAAGCACACACGCACACAGGAGCTGCAAATAACCACCGACCCACCCGAGCCCAAATGCAGACCCCGCTCTCCGCCTCCCCTTGTACTCCTGTAAGGTGTGCGTGTCTGTGGGCTTCCAAACCTCCCCAAGGAAGGCACACCCGGCTTCTGCGTAAACAGAGAGGGGTCGAGGGCTGCCCCACGCTGTGAACACGCGTGGCCCCAGGGGGCGAAGGCAGCTGAGCTGCCCGGGAAGAAGTTGATGGGATCTGAAGGTGGCCGCGGAAACTCACTCCCCCCACTGGGCCGGGAACCTCCGCTGCAGGGTTTCCAATGCAACCCACAGGAACGAGGTAAGGGTGGGGATACAGGGGGACGGGACCAAACACAGCGGGGCCACCGAAGGCGAGGGAATGGAGGACGCGGAGTGCCGCGGGGGACGCCCCACCGCCACTGAGCCTGAGGGGCTGCGGTGGATTCCCCGTCCTCGCGGCTGCTCCTCTGAGTTTCCAGAGAGAGGAGACTCCTGGGAACGAAATAATCTGCCGCTCGCCTAGTGAACTCTTTTCCTGTTGTGGGAAACAGCCCGTACAAAGCTATTAGATGGACAGACAGTGCCGGGGGGCCAGAGGCACGCTGTCCTGTCCCCCCTGGATCTGGGCAGCATCCCTGCGACAGCTGCTGCTCCTGCATCCTGTCAGGCCCGAGCAGCCGGCCCCGATCCACTCTCGGCTTTAAGGGTTAATAACTATCGCCACCAAAAGAAAAAAAAAAAAAAGAAAAAGGGAAAAAAAGAAAGAAAAGAAAAAATATCGCGGTGACCTTTTCCTCTCCGACTCCCCCACTCTCCCTTTCAGACTCTGGTTCCTGAGCTCGCAGGGAGCCTGAGCGGCTGTCTAGACCGATCTATCACAGACGGACAAACAATACCAGGAGAAGCCCCTTCCCGGTCCCTCAGCCTCCAACACTCACCTTAGAAATGGCGAAGAACAGAAAAGTGACCGCGATACAATCCTCCCCGGTGTATTTATAGCCTTCCACACAGCCCACCTTCATGCCTGACAAATGAGATTTTGTCTGCTCTCTCCGCGTACGCTCCAATAAACACACACACTTTTTTCTTTTTCTTTTTTTTTTTTTTTTTCTCTGTTTCTTTGTTGGGTTGCGGGGTTTTTTTTGGTGTTTGGTTTTGGTGACATTCCGAGCTCGTCCCTCGGACCTCGGGGCGGGTGAGGGCCTACCACGCCCGTGCGGGGAGGCAGGTCTGATAGCAGGGGCGGGAGGGCTGCGGGGGGGGGAAGCACGACAGGATCCGGCCACTCGTATACACACAACCTCCCAACCTGTAAACTTCAATGTCCGTATTCAGCGTCCCCTTTGCACCCAGCCCCCGTCATCCGAAGTCCTCTTTGGTCCCGGCCAACCCTCCGGGTTACGTATTAAAGATGTATACGGGGAGAGGAGGCGGAGGTCCAACGCTGCAAAAGGCTGGGGAATAACTAATGAGCTGTGCAGCCCATTGATCCGGTGCATACTTCCTAATTAACTCTGAGTCACCTATTTGTGACAGCGATTCAAAGAACTGCACCAGGGATAAACTGCAACCCCGGCGCGCGAAGGCAACCCGGGGGAGGGGGGAGACGGCGCGGGGGGGAGAGGAATTTGCTCCTAATCCTCCTAAAAGCAATTAGGGTGAGCGCTGAGCTGGCTACCTCTAGAGAAGAAGGGGAAAAAAAAAAAAAAAAAAGGAAAAAAAAAACAAACGCCAGCCAGCGGCTCCGAGAGCAGAACCGAAAGGAAATGAAACGATGTGTCGCAAGCGCGACGGCACCGGGCTTCAGAAAGATAGGCAAGCACAAGCGTCTCAGGGACGAAAGTAGACGAGAACGGCGGCCGGAGGACGGGGGACGCCAGGTTCGTCGGGAAGCGGCGCCCACAAAGCTGCGGAAGAAGTGCGGCCGGCGGTGGCCCGGGCGCGTCGGAGCCACCGGTGGGAGGTGGAAAGCGTTGCCCCGGGGGCGAAGACCCCGCACCGCCCGCCCGCTCTCGGCCCAGGTTTATTCCCAAGCGGCCCTGGCAGGGCACGGCTTTTTCCGGCCGCCCCCCGCGGTACGGCCACGGGACGGGGGCGGGGTATTAATAAGAAAAAAAAAAAAAAAAAAAGTTAATAGAAACCTTTGGAAAATCCGTCCTTGGCTACGGGGCTACATGGTGCGGCTTGGTCTCCCCACAGCCCCCCTCCCCTTTTTTTAATACAAACAAGAATACAAAAGCTGCAGGCTCCAAAGAGCAGATGAAAGCAATGAACGGAGTTTCTGGAAAAGATTCATTAGTGAGAATTAACGCTGCGAGGAGCTCCGAGGCGATACCATTAAAGCCAGTACGCACACTTTTGTCAGTTTTACACCGCTCACTATGGTCAGGGCGCTTTTTTTGTCAAGGGAGAGGGGGAGGTGCTCTTCGCCTCCCCCTCGCCCCCTCCCACATCACCAAACCCAGGATCCGACAGACATCGCGGAAACGAGAGAGAGAAATTAAAAAAAAACCCACACACACATCGAGAAGGAAAGAGGAACGTGAACGCTCCACAGCCCTCGCCCCCGGACTCGCTCCGCGAACATCAAATGCATGCCTCATATGCTGCGCAGAGCCGCCTCACTTGGCCCCGGCTTCACAAAGCAGCCTCCGCTGCCTCCCAGCCTGGCCGTCCCCCTCCGGCCGGCCCTTTGATGGCAAGCCTCGAGCCTCCCTCCGGCTCGCTCTCCCAACTCTAAACTACATTTTAGGGCTGACTAAACTTACGTGTCACGCCGGACCTCACGCCAGCACAGATCTGCGCACGGGAAAGCCCCGGGCCGCCCGGCCCCACGTGCGCCGCGGCGCCCGCCCCGCCGTGGCCGAGGTAATGCAGGGGGGGAGCAGCGCCCCGGGCTCTCCCGGCGAAGGGAAAACAGTCCGCAGAGGGCTCTCCCCGCCGTTCACCTGCCCGCCGCTCCCGGACCACCCGCTGCTCCCGGCAGGGAACGCGGAGCGTAGACCAGCCCTCCCGGCGCGGAAGAAGTCCCCGCTCCGCGGGTCGGAAACGCCACTCCAGGCTCGCCCCGTCCCCCGGGAGCCCCGCAGCGCCGCTGCTCCGGCGCCTTCCCGATCGCCAAGTGCGAGACCACGGAAACACCACAACCAACACAGGCGCACCGGAGCGGACAACGCGACCGGCAGTTTACACCACCGCCCCCGCCCCCTCCGTCCCCTCCACCGCCCCAAACAGGCATCTTTAGAAGCGACTGCCTCCAAACTTCCCCTCCGCCACCGCAGCCCCGGAGGCGCGCCGGAGGGACTCCTCCGCAACCGACCTCCCCACTTACACCGGCCCGTCGCCGCCTGACCGCCGCTCCCGCCCAAGCCCCGCGCCGTAACTTTCGGTCGCCGCGCCGCCGTCCCCGCGGTGGGGTGAAGAAAACCCCGCGGCTGCCCCGTCACCGCGGGATCCGGCGGCCACGGCGATATTTCGCACAAGGAGCTGTTCGCCGCGATCACTGACCTTTTGCCGCGCAGTGGGGCTGCGGAGTGCGCGGTCCGCGCCGCGGGTCCCCACACCGTCGCCTCTCCCTGCTGCTCTGCCGGGAGGGCAGCCCCGTCGGGAGTCAGGGAGGACGAGGCGAGAAAACTTTCCCGATCTTGCTATCTCACTGGGTGCGTGTGCCTCGTCTTGCCCCGGCGGGCGAGCCACTGAAGGGGTGCGAGAAGGCAGGGGGGCGCCTCAGGGCGCGGGGGAAGGAACGCGTCTGCCGCCTGCGCTGACGGGGCAGGTGCCCGCGGGAAGGGCTTTGCTTCTCGGCTCGGCTGGACTCAACGGCGGGAGCGGCAGCGGCAGCCCGCGATGCTCATTCCGGCTGCCGGCTCTGGTTTGGCAGCGCCATGTTGCTGGCTTGCTCCGGGCGAAGTTCCTGCGCTGGCGAGCGCGGCGCTCCCCACATCTCGCCCGCGCCGCCGTCTCCCGTGCCCTGGCCGCCGCGGCTTTGTGTGTGTGTGGCTGGGGATTTAATTCTCCTCCTCCTCTCCTCCTCCTCCTCTCTCTTTCTTCCTCTTCCACCCCCCCCACCCCCACCCCCCC
>JAOEGS010018450.1:0-29921 GCA_025447755.1 Corythornis vintsioides | reverse complement strand
AGATCTGGTGCTTCACAAGTGTTGTAAACAGTGTTGCACACTCCAGCTGAGACAGTGGAATAACAAAAGTCAAACAGCAGGATATTTGGATTATACTTAATAACATAAAAAACCCAGAATTGCCTTAATTAAAATTAATCCCATTTCAGGGAAATTAAACATGCTTAAATTATGCACTGGTTTATTTGGCCTGTGATGCAAGAATAGGAATCTGACAAGAGCACAAAGCACAATGCCTTCCTCCCATGGGCAAAAGGCATACTCCCCTTTTCTGCTGGCAAAACCACTGCCACCCACAGAAAAGGGAAAATGGCCAGATGTACTACATGAGATTGCTCCTAAATCTGACCATCCTTTCCTTCCAGGTGTAATCTGAGTCCTTCCAGGGTAAACTGAGCCCAGCTTCCCTGCCTGTGCTTCCCAGAGGCAGAGGGTGTGTGCAGCCTCCTGTTCCAAGCTCTGAGGCACAACGAGGCTTTCTATGAGCAAGGATGTTAAATCTATACTTTTTCCTGGAAAAGCCCCTAATTTGAAAGGACAAGAATCCATTTGTTAAATTAAACTAATCAGCGAGCAACAAACCCCTTTAAATTAATAGGCATTTTACTAGAGAAAGGCAAGTTGTTGTTTTCTGTGGTTTCTTTTGAAAATACCCTTTCCCCACCCCACCAGCCTAGAGGAGCACATAACCAGTATCCCCCAGTGCAGTTTTGCAGGACATTAAGGACAACATCCAACCTTGCCTGCACAAAGCAGGAAAAACACTAAGCTTTGAAACTGAAAAGGTCTAAGTTTATATTATACAGAAACAACAGTTTATTGACTGGTAGATAGAGCAGCACAAAGACTTTAATATGCCCTGAGAAAAGAAGGATGAGCTAATTTATCCCACCCTCAGAAATTCCCTGAAAAGATGTGAAACAAGCCTCTTACAAGAACTATTCATCTGTTGGCCTGGCCTCATCCTGTGGGCACCTGCGTTAGAACCTCTAGTGAGTGGAAAATCAAAACCAAAGCTGATTTCCCTCTGGAACCTCTTCTCTTTCTGCTCTGATTACAGAGGGAGGGATACACAGCAAGTTTCTAACTCATGGACCTCTAGTTGTAACCTACATCACTAAGTTTAACATATAAAATAAGTAATAAACTGAGAACTAATGGGAGGGGAGACAAAAAGCAAAGGCAGCCCTTTGACTGATCACTCCAAATGGATACCCTATCAGCAATGAAGGTCAATAGCCAAGGTCATGGCTTAATAAGGGCTGAGGAAAGGGTCAATACATGGATGGATAGGATTCAGTATTTCTCTGCAAGCATCAATGACTTTGAGCACAAAATAACCAGGAGCACAATCAGGACTTGTGAATATCTACGACAGATACAAAAGTGTAAGTGCTTCAACACTTGGCAGGGGAAGGATGGAAAAAACCCCAACACTTCCATTACAAAGATCAAACGATGCTGGCTAACTGGTTTCATTAATCAACAAGCTAAAGATCAATATTTGCATACATTTATAAGCAGTTAAGTACATCTGTATTACAGCCCTCTGGGTTGCCTCTGCAGTGAGCTAAAATCAGCAGCAGTGGAAGTGCTGACACCAGGCGAGCTCTGTGAGGAGTAAACTCCAGCCCACCCTGCTGCCTTTTGGAAAGGCTTCCCTTCAGAGCACCCTTCTTTCACAGAACACAACCACCCACACGAAGCTGTGATTTGCCTAAGGCTCTCAGAAAAGCATTTCAAATGATAAAGCTTCTCTAGGTCAAGAGCTGAATCGCTGTTCTTTAAGGTGTCTTCTAAAAGAAACAATGCCTCAAGTGTTCAAGTTGTTTAGGTCCCAAATGTATCTTACTTTTAACATCTGCACAATATAAATGAAAATCATTCTTCATCCCCTCAGAATGTAATTTGATTTTTTTTTAAATCAATCACCTAGGGTGCTCAGCCATTCAACCAGGAGTGATTTGAACCTTGCGAGATTGGACCTTTAAAAAGAAGGGAAAAAAAAAAATCCTGAAACTGAATAGCACATTTCCCACAATAACCTGCAAATTTAGAGAGGTAAGTTATTGTGTGGAGCTAAACAATTTGACAGGGTCTTTTAAAGACAATATGACCTGAAGTTAAACCTACTGAAATGAAGAATAGGTCTATTATCTGAACATTATTTTGAGAGATGCATTTTAAACTACAATATACAGGTGCAACATAAAAGATCAAGTGAATTGCAAGAAATCATAAATGACAATAAAACAAGTTTTTCAGATGGCTTCCAAACAACTACTGCATACTTTATAATTATATTTTATTACTGGAATTAGAATTGTCTCTCATTATGTTAACAGAAGAAAGGAATGAACAAGACAAAATATAGCCTACAATGCTGAAAAATCTTTTGTCTTGGAAGAAGAACTGTAACATCCTGCCTAGTTCTCTTATCTTGCTTCATACAAAGATTTAATAATCTTACATGCTCTGAAGAGTAGATAACATTTATTCAAGTTCTGTAAATATCCAGAGGGGTAACAAAACAGGCTCTTTGAAAAAACAGGCTCTTTGAAAAAAAAAATATATTTTCTAAGAAAATTTTCAAATGAAGTAAATTTTCACTTTGTTTAGTTTAAAATGTTTTGGGTTTCGACTAAACACAGAAATTTTTATGTTCTGAAACTGAAGAAGAATGTCTTTTCCCTGCTTTCTTCCAAGAGGAAAAGGCAGAGGTAACATTACCAAAAAAATAATATACAGATTTTTTTTTTTAATGCTTATAATTTTAAAATGTTAAAATGAAAATTAACACTTCACTCTCATTGAAAAATAAAAAAAATCAACATAATTCCTTTAACAGAAAAAAGTACCTTGCAGATCTAACCATCTCTCTTTGAAAGGGAACTAGTTCTGGGGGTTGCACAGCAGCTGAAGTGCTCAGTATTTGGGCCTACTGAGGAGTAAAGTGCAAATCTCCAGAGCCAATAATACATGGGGAAAATAAATAAATAAATACCATTCAGCTGTGAAAATAAATGGCTAATATAACAGGAGCAGAAGACAGATGTAATCATCTCACAACTGCTGCAAAAATAAGCATGGATTGCCTTGCAATTGGTAAGGTCTCAGTCTAACTGGGAGTCCTGATGGTGAGTTGTCCATTAGGTACAACTGAGGTGTCCTGCCTTTTCCCATCAGCTTCCATGGAACAAGGACAGAGAAAATGAGTTGGTCTTAACACGTGGGTCTCAGCTATGGCTCTCTAATGCAAACATTCCTTACAGGGTCTTGTTATCTCACCTTTCACTCTGAAATACATCTCAGTTTCGGAGCAGGAATCAAAAATGCTGTTTAGAAATAACAGCACAAGCTCCCCAGGAAAGGGGTCCCTTTGTAACTGCCATTTTCAATTGCCATTTAAAGGTTGGCTAATGGAGATAACACAGCACAGAAGAGATGTCAGCCTTCTCACTTTTTTGTCTTTGTTATGATGGAGAGATATAGAAGGTTGTTTTTTTTTTTTACTGAGTTTAGGATTTTTTTTGCTTGGATTATGTTTTTTCCTCTGTTTCATTTTGAAATGATATTTCTGTTGTAGATCCATAACCCAGAAAAATTATCACCATATACATCTTATTCACATCCTGTACAACTCAGAGCTAAACCAGCAAAACCAAACAACAAAGAGCAGAATTGTGAAGTCTAGCTTAAAAACCCACAACGTTTCTGTGCTTTTCAATACATATTGCAATATTCCTTTATACACCAAAAAGTAATGAAAAAAAAAGGTACTATTTCATTTAAGAAAATTTTCTGTAGATCCATTTTATAGAAATGGGAATCATAGTATGATGGGATAAATAAACACAGCTGGCAGCACTATCAAGAGGAGCTACAAATTGAAAGGACTAAGCTTAAAAGCTAACATACTTGTCATTAAAGTTTAAAATTGAAAATAAATAGCAGAGACCTTGTCTCTCTTTTATGTAAGATGGGGATGGAAAGGAAAATTTTCTTGTTGAATTGTTACTATGAGAAAAGGCCACACACTTACCATCACTGTAATCAATGGGTGCATAAGCTCCTAGGAAAAGGGAAGCTGCAAAACTACTAACCAAAGAGATCCTCTGAAAGAAAAAGTGTGAAACAGTGAGTCCTATCAGTATTCACTTCAAAGAAAGTAAATTATTAAGTAAGTGGAAACAGCAAATGTTAATAGATGCTTAATGTTAGGCACAGAAAGCACACAGAAATACACCTAGGGATTATTCAGTTCTATCTTACTGCCTCTAAGTAATTCAGCAGATAGCAATCTAAAAGTAACCCCTTGATAAAAGCTGTTAATAGCTTTGCATTCTAAAGCATGCAAAATACACCTAGTATATTAGCAGACACTGTGTTATCCTTAATTCATTCACAGCTTTGCTGTATCACAGAATCTCATTTCCAAGGAAAACTATTTACTAAGAAAACAAACAAAAACTGTATGTTGCTGAGAGGGGAAATGCCCAGAGACCATGCACTGGTCCACCCAGAGCACAGGTCTGGAAGCTCTGGGCAGTTCTGGTGAGGCTCCACTAGCACCTTTACATTCCTCCCAGCTGAGACCACAGACCTCCCAGGAGTTACTCCCAGGAGCTGCTAATAATCAGCTTTGAACTGAACCACTACCTGCAAGCTCTGCCTCAGGCTGTGTTCCAACAAGGGATTGAATCCAGCTGCAGGGCATCTAATACTGGCCCCAGGGTGGCCCAGCCACCTGACACAACACACTGATCCAACACAAACCTGCTACCTCTTCAGACCTGCTATAGAAATTGCCAAGGTAACCAGATACCACCAAGCCTTCTACACCATCCAGTATTATCTGTTCCCAAGAAGGTGGCATAAAAGCTGACAAACTCCTTATTGTGTGCTCTAATTCAGAAGAAATATGATTGTCACCCAGTAACTAATCAGAATCAAATCTCTACTGGTCAGGTGAGCCAGTCATGATGGGTTTTTTATTAATGATCACAAAACCACTGCTTCACCCAGCATTCCAACACAGACTACAGCCAGAGCTCTAAGAGGTGGTTATAATGGCCAGGAAACTAATGATGCACTTGCTCTTCATGCATCTCTCCCCAAGAACATATCTTGTGCTCAGATAAGAAGGCCTACCGTCCATGGTGCCCCAGTGGGCACTAGCTGCCTGGAATGGAAGGAAAAGGATGAAGTTAAACTTTGAACAGCCAGTTTAGCTGACCTAAAGAAGGAAAAACATCCACCTTCCACATGCCATGGAGACTGCTGAGCTGCTAAGTGCTTCTTGAGAGGCCCCAAGAGCAGCTCTGGCACAAGAGGTATTTTGTGCTTGGACACAACATCCTGCATATCCTTTATTGCTGGAAGGTGCCAGCAGCACAACAAGCCCTCAGCATCTGGAACTGGTCCAAATATGTCTCAGTCCAGTGGACCCAATTCCCCCCATTAATGTATCCTTCTTGAAATTTAGTCTTAAGCTTGTGATCAGACTGTTTTAGAGTTCTGCTTCATCCCATACCTTACTAGTGTCAAGGTTATATAACAAAAATGTACTAAAAAATATTTAAAGTGAATCATTCTCCCCCAAAGTCAACTTTGCAACTCACTTCCCCATGAATATGAAGGGATGAAATTTTAAAAACCCACCAAAAAAAGTATGATCAATGCTATCAAGAACTGCAGCAATACAAAAACAGGAGCAGCCTGACTTCACAGGTGTGGACATTTGGCATATTATAAGCTCAGGACAGGAGTCCTTCTCTCATTTACATCCTATTTACATGCAGTTTTTCCCTTGCTTCCAACTGTGGCATCTCAGTCATGGCTAGATGCAGACTCAACAAACTGCAACAAGAATGGAACTGCAAGATAATTTCTGAAAAACTGACAAAAAAAGGCTGGAAAGTATTGCAGGTTTTTTTTTCCTTTCTGCATGCACATGGATGCCAACTTTGTATGGCAGAGTAATCCCATTCCTGTATGCAAATGGACATTTCTAAGCCTGAAAATCTCAACTGTGTGCTTAATTACCCACTTCTCTTCAAGCTACTATAAATACAATTTATTACCACCTAAATCAAAGTCTGATTTTTCACACCTTTTCCACAATGGAGCCTGCTGTGTTTAATATAACATTTAAGAAAGAATTGATCTTTATCTGGCTAGCTACTTAATAATCTAATATAATAATAATAATCAATTTTTGGATGTTAATCTTAAAATCAAAGAGAAGAATCAAAATTATAGTAAAAAAGTCTGTTAAAACATCCCCACACACACATTTATTTGAAAAGATTTTCAGCTGAGTTTTCCAATAGGTGTATTGAAGTTGAGCCAACCTCAGTTTGCATGTAGACCTCAGGATTCTGGCTGTAAATCTTTGCTATCTGGTTTCCTGTAAAACGCTGAGAAAGAAACACAGAGGCTTAGAAACACCAACCCTAAATGGAGTCAATAATCATTAACTCTGTGTAATGAGTTCAGTACATTGCACTTTGGATATTTAATTTGCCTGATGCATGATGAAAGTCAGTGCACAGCAGGCAACCTGCACTAAACAGGCTATAACACATAGTCTCATTGTGGGAATTTTGATCACCTTTTGGAGAAAAAAAGCAAGTGAAGAAGCATCACTCTGCAGAATTCACATTGCAGAAATGCCAGTTCAGTGGAATGAATCACAATTCTGTGCACAGCAACCAGCACAACTCAAATGCTGCCTTCAAATCCTTGAAGAGGTTTAAGCTACCCAATTTATGCACCTTTCTGGGAGGCAAAGCCTGAGCAAGAATTGGGAGCAAAGCACCAAGTTTCATACTCAAAGCAGCAACTCCTGCATAGGCTAATAATAGCTGTATGAATAATTATTCTTGATCCATGTATTATATGAAGTAACAAAAAACCCTCTTAACAATGAAACCTTAACCTTTAGCAAGTTAAAAATAAACTGTTAGTGCTATGCAAAGTTGGATTTCAGCACTGACCATAAATCTTCCATGATGATTCCAAACCAGAATTAGCAGTCTGGGAGGTTAGAGATTTATTCTGTTGAACCAACAGTTAGAGTAGCCAGGTGCTGAGATGCCCAGAGGGCAGCCCTGTTCCCACTCACTGTCACAGATACAGGACAGGACAGTGTCAGAAAGAGGAGACAAGTGACTGATAGAGCCCCAACCTTCTGCAACACTTAAGTCAGCAGCTGCTTTTTAGCCTGCAGGGAACATTAAAAGGCCAATCTTCTAACTGCAGAAGTAATCTAGAGCAATGATCCACAAACAGGAGAGTAATAACCCCAAGTACCCCTGCAACACAATTGGGATGCCACCCCAATGGCCAAGTGGCTGCTGAAGCTCCCAGGGGAGATCCAGGCCCTGATACTGCAGGCCACCAAACACTGTATTTTGGAACCACTGGCCAAATGCAACAGCTCACCCCAGATGCTTCCTGCAGCAAAAACTTCCAGTGTTTGCCTAATTTCACTTCAGTATATCCACATCTCCCTTTGTGAGACTGCTGCAAAGCATCTTTCACAGTGAATGGCTGATCAGTATCTGCTGCAGTACCACTCTAGTGGCAGAACTGTTTCTATCACAAGCCTCTACAGAGAACTTTCTTCCCATCTGCTCCTTACCTCATAGGCTCGAGATCCAGTGACACTTGCCAGGTGCTGTGCTCCCCCCACAGCTTTCTCCAGAGTGCTGCACTGGGAAGCTGTGCTGGAATCCATCCAGATGGGGCTGTTACTGACAGAAAAACAACCCTGCCACAAACAATAACCTTTATTAGTAAGCCTGATCTCTAAGTCCTTACTAGAGTAATAATAACAGCAAGTTGTTCCAGTGTCTCACCACCCTCAGAGTGAAGAATGTCCTTCTTATTTCCAATCTAAATCTGCCCTCTTCCAGTTTCATGTCAGTCAGTGAAAAGTTTAACCCAAACTTCACACCAGGGGGAAGCAACAGGCTGTTTCTGCTCTTACCTGACACAACCTGCAGCACCATGTCTCCTACACTCCTTTGGTAGCCAAAGCCCCAGGTGCTGTTATGTGAGTTCAGTCCCATTTTTTGGAGCATCTCTCTAAAGAATCAGGTTCTCTTTCCACAGCTCTGCTATGAGATTCCTATGTAATGACTGGCATAGCCATTGGAAGTGCAGCTGAGGCTTAGCACATCACTAGAGTGCATTAATTCCATTTCCATGGGTCTTCCACAGATGAGATACTTCCAAAATTAATTATTTAGCAGATCAGTTACACAAATGTCTCCCTTTCAACATATAATTGTCCTTTCTGATCTTGAAGGAAGGTGGGTAAGAGTCTTCAGGAGGTTGATTTCTTCCTACTTTTCTTTTTAAATAGAATTTTTTTAAGTCCATGTTCAAAACTTACCAACCATGCACACACAAAATGTTGAGGTTCAACAATGTACTTGTAACACAGAACTGCACTTCCATCCTTTCAAAAGTTAATTGTAAACTAGTTTTTAATTTTTTTCTAATGAAATTGCAAGTACTGCAAGGAAGCTCAGGTATAAGCATTTTTCACCATTTTTTTTTCTAATAAAAATAGATTTTAAAATGTTAAATATTTACAGGTTGTTTACAAAATGCATGGAACTTTGTTGACACTTGTGCCCATTGGCCCTTATGCTATCAGAGGGCACCACTGAAAAGAATCTGACACCCATGCTATAGATATTTATAAACATTGAAAGATCCCCTCTCAGTCTTTTGATCTCTGGGATAAACAGCCCCGGGTCTCTCAGCCTTTCCTCATAAGAGAGATCTTCCAGTCTCCTCTTTCTAGCCCTTCACTGGACTGTTACCAGTAGTTCCCTGTCTCTCTTGAGCTGAGGAGCCCAGAACTGAACACAGTGCTTCAGTTGTGGCCCCAGCAGGGCAGAGAGGGAGGAGAAAAATCCCTTGACCTGCTGGTCATACCACTCCTAATGCACTGTCACTCAGGAGAGAAGTCGAGAGCCCTGGAGCTGAAGAAATAACCAGTAACTTTCACTTCATGCTGCAGGGACATGCAACTCAGCCATTCAAGAGGAAAGGTGTGCAAGTAAAAAAGCAATGTTTAAGGATCAAAAAAATGAGAGTGTAGCTCTCCCTTCAGAGCTCCTTCATGCCCATTACCTTTAGTGACTGATGGAGAGGCAGTTTTGATGATGCATTCTTTAAACTTTGGATGCTTCCTTTTTTCCAGTACACGCTCCCATGTTGCTATAGAAAGAACAGGAACAGAAGTTGGAGATGCCCTCCCAAGCTGCAAAGTTCATATCCTGATCTGAATTTCAAACTTCAAAGGACAGAAAATTCTCTCCAGGCTAGGACCCAACAATGCATTTTTTTGGTATCAAGTGCCTCATTAAAAGACTCTCTGAGACGAAGCAAAGCAAGTATTAAACCAGACAATGAAGAAGTCAAGAGACAATGATGATTTTGAATTATAGAAACTTCTAGTGGTAACTATTATTATGCTGCTAATGGCAGCAAATTCTTCTTTGAGGGCTCTTTGAGCTGTAGCCAGAGCTCCACAGTCAAGGCTGTTAGTTTTGTGCTATTTCAGCACAGCCCCAGATTCTTCAGTTCCATGCCTGCCCGAGTCACCACTAACTTGCATAACAATGAGAAGGTTATTTAAGCTCCATTTCTCAGGCAGCTTCCTCAAGTCAACTAAATGAACTGTTCTACCTGGAAGAATCTGAATATAGCACCAAGATGATCCCAGGTTGCTGGAGGATGGATAAAATAAAGGAAATATGGACCATCTGGAAATGCACTTCCTTTTTTCACCTGAGGAAGCTGGGGTTACTTGGCAGTCCTTAACTTCTCTGTTCCACTGCAGAATTCATAACAGAGCCTTGATATCAGCTATGATTTTCACACACTTTTCTCAGACTTTCAACTGAAAACTATGAAACATGGAGATCAAAGCCAGAGTTTTGATTAATTAGTCCCAGATCTATCAAGCTGAATAACCTATACCTCATGTGTCAGAATTAGCTATCACTTTGGTGCTGTCCTCACCCTGAATATCATCTGTGAAAGTTAGAAAAGCCCTCCTTGTTTCACCAGAATACTTGGAGACTGGCTAACCGCCTACATGTCAGGATGGGTTTTATAAATCTCAGGAGAAAGGCATTAGGCACTACAGGCTAAATCGTGGCTGTACCTTTGTCATTTCTGCATCAAATACCATCATCATTTGGTATTTGTTATTCCAAGGCAGATCTCTCTCCTAGCTGACAAAACCTGTGCTCTACAAGATGTACTGTGCCTTTAGCAAACTGCTCCTCACTGGTTTTAATGCCCCACATCCACAAGCACCTGGGTTTGCTGAAATTCCAAATCACTCCTGGCACTTCAGAACTGGTATGGACAATCACAGAATCATAGAATCATTTGGTTGGAAGAGACCTTTAAGATCATCAAGTCCAACGGTTAACACTCCACTGCCAGGGTCCCCAAACCATGTCCCCCAGCACCACATGTCCCCCAACACCACATCCACAGGGTTTTTAAACACTTCCAGGGATGGGGACTCCACCACCTCCCTGGGCAGCCTATTCCAATGCCTAACCACCCTCTCTGTAAAGAAATATTTAAATTTTTGAGTTTTGAAAACAATGAATAAAAACAACAAAAAACACGAACTAATTACTCACTATATTGATCTAAACCTCACTGTAAACCTCACCCTCCACTCCCATTACCTTCTAGTGATTGCTTTGTGTGCTTCAGGTTTTCAGTTCCCCTGAGGAACATGTCTTTTAATGGATGCTTAGATAGAAGCTTTGGTGTCACTTGATGTCATTATGGTCTTCTGCAATACAACTGTTTAAATGACATTTATCATTACACCTTATACTATAAGACTGATTTGTTTTTTCCTTTTTAAACTAACCTGGCCAGCACCAGACAAAGCTTTGACTTGAGAGAAGTTAAAGCCTGAAGACTTCATCTTTTCCAGAATCATATCCAGAGCCTGCAAGAACAAAAAGAATCAAGAATGACTTAAATGAGCTATCAAATTATGCATACTTACAATCTCTGGAATTAAACAGTAAATTCGTGTCATCACTGATAAGAGTTCATTGGCAGATAATGAAAAATTAGCTAATGACTGTGGACTTCTCAAGAAGCTGCATAAATTAATTTACTAAGGAAGAGTCCATTAAAGAAAAGTTGAATCACACAGGGTAAAAAAGACAAGTTGAATCACAAAGATTCATTCTTTGAAACTTAAATAAGAGACAAGAGTTAATGAATTCCAGTTTATTAAAAAGCCACTTCTGAAAGTGCCAGACACAAAACAGGATTATCCTTTTCTGGTCTTACTTTTGGAAATCTATGAAATCTTAATGGGTTGCATCCTGCACCCCACCCTACAAGGTTTTGGGTATCCTCAGTACCACCATCCCCAGTGTCAGCTGAAAACTGTCTCTTTAATATAAGGTAAACTCAAGTGAATTTTAGCACTTTAATCACCTATGTTAATTTTGTTCCTGCCATATTTTCCTGAAGTTTAAAACCAAAAATTAATCTGTCTTTCCATAGTCTCACTCAGACCAGCATTTCACAGACTATCTTAACCAATGGACCACTGTACATGATCAGAATTCCCCAAGAAACATCATGTATCTATATCATCTTGTTATTAATCTAGTAATTATAACTGTTCCTATTCATTCTGGTTCAAAAGACCAACTGCAAGTATTTGGGGGATTCTGTGACCTTTCAAATATCTTAACTATTCAAATCACACAAATTTACATAGTACCACATGAGAGCAAGTGTGGTAGAATCTGCACAGAAGCAAAGAAGGCCTTCTTTTAAAGTGTAAAAGAATGCTGAATTCCAAAATAAACACCAAAGTGACTGGGAATCACTGAATAAATTGCTCTTTAACCATTTACCAGTGAGATATCAATTGGTTAGCAAAACTTATTCTAAAACATTGCAAGTGACCTGAATGCTACAAAACCACAGATTTAAGTGAGGCAAACTCACAGATGCCCCTTTTGTGTATGAAATAAAAAGATGAGGAAACAAAGAATGGGGTTTTTTTTCAAAGGAGAGAAAGTCAGGAAAGGATTTATCACACACAATGCGGTACTAATAGAAAGTGATGAAACAAACAAACAAAAACCTCAAAACGTTAGCAACTTGCACTATGTTTGTTGGCAACATCAATATTTGCATACCAAGACACGGGAGAACACTTCAAAGCAACAGAACACAAGCAAAAGGACTGTGTTTATTGGAGTGATGAGTTTCACTACTGCTTGGAACACGTTTCCATTTCAGAACAGCAAGGAAGAAGCTGAACTACAGAAAGCTTGTCATACCTTGACCCACATTAGCACTGGGGAAGTGACTGTCAGTCTGTCACCATGAATACAGACTCCACCTTCAGTCCTACAGAAAAATAGCATTTTCTATAAGTAAATTCAGGAATTATTTTTTTTTTTCCCCTACCAAAGTTCTTCCAGTTGTATTAATTAACAAAGGGAGTTTGCAATGCTTTTTTTTTTAAGAGCAAGGATATTATCAGTGTTTGAATCCTGAAAATGTAAAAGCCAGCTCCTAGGATATGATGCAAGAGATGTCTGAGTCAACTGCAAAATAAATAATTTGCAAGGAAAGACTCTGATCTCAAAGTTTGATCTGTGATAGACTCCACTGCTGATAGTGTTCTTGGCTCCATGTAATTCACAGTTATTCCTACGTTTCCTGTCACCATTACTGGTTTGAAACTAGAAGATGAAATTCAATTCTTGCTGTTAAACCATCAAGTAAATAATTGTAGTGCATTGCAACTTCTGACCACAGAGGATGACATTTGTAAATTCTTCTCTATTAACTGAAGTTAAAAATACTGTCATCCTACATCTTATTGTGAGACTTGGAACAACTGAATTTTACTCCAAATGCCTTTTAGAAGTTCCCCTCATGCAATTTACTTGATGTTATCATAACATTCCAGCCTGACACAAAGACAATGCTCACTTCTGTGTCCCAAAAGGAAACAGTCATGTCCACAAGTCTTAAGTCCCAAAATAAATTTTAAAATGGCTTATTTGTTTGTAGTTCTTTGGCACAGACTTTTAAACTTAATTTCCTGTTGGGAGTTCTTGCCATATTTACATTCCAAGGAAGGCAAGAGCATGTACTACCCTTGCCAAGCATGAAACATGAACATGGCAAGAACTTGTTCCACACCTCCACACGTGTCAGTGAGATGAAACAGGGCAACTCCTGCCCTCTCCCCACTCCCCAGTCTCCAAAGTCTGAATTATATGATCCAAGTAAAATATAAAAAAAACTTACTTAAATTCTGGAAGGTCTTTATCAAAATTAACATTATCTTCATAAATGACTCTCAGTTGTTCATCAATAGCAATGACTTTCAGCTAGAAGATATAAAACAGTATGTTAACAAAAACAAAGAATGAGATACATAAACTGGAGAAAGAGGAAACTGCATTGATAACTCATTTATAATAATACAATTCCCACAAACAAATTAGGAATGAAAATCACCCCAACCCATACAACTTGCTGAAAGGAAGGGCAACTTTACATTAAGCATATTATTATGTGAATTTCCAGCATGCCACCTACTCAGCAAAGTGGGTGTTTGTTTGCATTCCCCTACCACCACTACCACACATTTTCTCTCTCCTTAACTCTACAAGATCAAGATGCAGACACATACTAATGAATGGCAAATTACCAGGTTTGTAGTTTGCATCCTGGTAACCAACGAACATTTCCAATTTCTCCAAAGACTTATCTTAAAGGTGCTATATGCCTTTTTTATTATTATTTCCTCTCCTTTTTTTTTTTCCCCCCAACTTACCAAGGAACCTGAGACCCTTATGATATCTTGCAGACATTCCCTGCTTCCCAAATGGTGAGTAAATCAAGCTCCACCAGTCTGGCAAAGCTTAGAGGCTAATTATGTCTATTAGCTTCTGCAGCACATGGAAAGCAACATCCCAAGCTGGTAACTCCATAAAGCTGATCTTTCTTGTAAGCATAAAGTAGAAGAGTACAACAAACTTTCCTCTATCTGCACTCAAGTTCACCAAGTACAGAAGAAAAACATAGCCTAGCAAAAAAAAAATGAGAAGGTAGCTCACATTCCAACCCCTAACATTCTGTGATTCTGTACCTATTTCAACAAGGGAGAGCAAACTGCTGCTAAAGGAACAGATGAAAAAATGCACAGTCTAAATAATCTCTAAGAGTTGCATTCAAGTAACACAAGGACAACCCCCTTTCAGCCACTAACTGGGAACCTAAGGAAACTAAGGAAGGGCCATTATTTATGGCACAATTCATTACCAGTCTGATGCCCTGTGCTTGCTTAAAAATGGCCCTAACCCACTGCAGCTTAATTGGCTTTCTGCTTGTTGAGTGTACCCTCAAAAAACACTTGCTCAGCCTAACCTGCATGTGTCTTCTCAAGCACCCAAACTCCAGCAGAGCCAGAACAAAGCAATTTATTCTCACAAGCCTATTTTAAATGTACTCAGGCCTATGCACAACTTGGGCAGAGCTATTCACAGTGTAGCAACACTTGATTGTACCACCAAATCACAATTTCAAGAAGCAACTTCAGCATCCAGATTCACAATCCTACTAATCTCGATTCATGGAACCACAGAATCACAAAATGAAAGAGACTGGAAGGGACCTCTGGAGCTCCTTGAGTCCAGCCCCTCTGCCACAGCAGGATCGCCCAGGGCAGGCTGCACAGAAACAGATCCTGGCAGGTTTCAAAAGTCTCTAGAGGAGACTCCACACGGGAGCACTGGAAAAGCTGGATTTGGGTGCAAATCCCAGCCTCCAGCCTGCCTGATGCCTCAGGCAGAGGGGTCTCCATGCAGTCTGCATGCAGAGCAGGGCTACAGCACTCCCAGGATTAACTGCACCGCTGGGAGGATGGGGAAGCGGGACACGGCAGGACACACAGCTACAGACAGAGATGGGACAAACATAACGGAACAAACAATGCGCTTCTGCAGGTGAAGGACAGCAGGCGTGAGAACAGCCGAGCACTCGCACTGCCCGTGGCCCGCTGGGAATGGTTTCATGGGGGCAGCAAGAGGCAGCTGGTGTGAGCCCCGGGCACGGAGCGCTGCACAGCAGCCTGCAGCGCCCAGCCTGCCTCCGCTCTCAACAGGGAAACCCTGCGAAACAGAACAGCGCCTGGGAGGAGGAAAAGAGGCGATGAGAGCTGCCGGAGAACTAGGAGGAGGAGGAGAAAGGCCGGATCCCCTTCCGTGCTGCGAGGCAGCACCGACCGCGTCAGCGCAGCGGCCCACGAGGGAGGGAGGGAGGACGGGCGGTACAGCCCGGGTCCTGCCCCCGCAGCTCCCCGAGACCTGCTGGCTGCAGCCACCCGCACCCCCGCGCTTCAGACCCCCGGCGGCAGCGGCATCAGGGCCAGGCACGGGGAAGGGCACAGGGAAGGGCACGGGGCGGTCTCCAAGGGCTGCCCCGCCGGACTCCCTCCGCTCGCCCTGCGCGCAGCCGCCGCCAGGCGCGGGCAGAGAGGAGGCGGCCCCGGTACCTGCTGCGTGCTGAAATCCCAGCCCAAGTAGCAGGGAGCGGCCATGGCGCGGCGAGGCCTGACCGGCCCTCTTGCTTGCCCGCAGCCGGGGCAGGGTACGGGGCAGCGGAGGGAGGGCTTGGCAAGCCCGGCCTCCCCAGGCAGCACCCTCCAGCCGGGCGCTGCGGAGCGGGAGTGCGGAAGTTAACGAGTGGTCACGGAGCCGGGCGAGCGGGAGCAGCCCCTCATCCCTCCCACGCTCAGCTGGAGGGGCTTGTGCGAGGGACGCAGGGCAGGGAGGAGGGGGTGCGATGGTGACTTGCTCAGTGCAGAGGCTCTACACGGCAGCGGCTGCTGAACGCAAAGTCACCGAAGCACAGAACGGCGGGGGTTGGAAGGGACCTCTGGAGATCATCGAGTCCAACCCCCGCTGCCAGGTTGTCCGGGTCAGTTTGGAAAGTTGCCACGACTTACCTGGGCAGTCTGTTCCAGGGGTTCTGTCATCCTAACAGCAAAGAAGTTTGTCCGTGTGTTGAGGTGCAAGTGCCTGTGTTCTGGTTTGTGCCCATTGCCCCTCGTCCTATCACTGGACACCACTGAGAAGAATCTGGCCCCATCCTCTTGACACCCATCCTGTAGATACTTACAGACACTGATAAGATCCCCTCTCAGCCGTCTCTTCTCCGGGCTAGACAGTCCCAACACCAGTAATTAATTACATGCTACCCATGAGGATCCCCCAGCCCACGGGTGCCCAAGTCAGTGAGAAAGACAGAAGCAGCTGCACAGTGACCACTGGATAAAGGGAAGTAGAAAAAAAAGGGGGAGAACTTAAAACACAAGAATTCACAATATTCTACTATCTGATTAATACCAGTCCTGATGTGGTATCATGTTCTATTTTGCACAAACCCACTCCACAGTATTCCATTAAAATGAATTCAGAATTGCTATTTTGGCTGAAGTTTTGATTTGTGGTTTGCTTTTTGTTGATGTTGATTTTAGTTTGTTTTGATTTTGATTTTGTTTTTATTTTAGTTGGGAGGGTTTGGGGAGGTTTTAGGATTTTGCATTACCTGCCATAGCATGTGAGAAGTGGAATTGCTTAATCAAAAGAAGGCTCATCTAAAATATCCTTTTATGCTGCAATCAAGGTGGTATCTCAGCAGAGCCTTAATGAAGTCAAATAGCTTTTGCATGCCCAGGATCTTAATCTATTTTAGCAGTACAACTACTTAATTTGAAATGTCCTTTAAACTATAAAATATCCTTAAATTTTGTCATATCTTGAACATTTTTTAATGCATTTTAAATATTCCCAGTGATTTCTCAAAGCTCTAACTACATAGGTTTGTACTTTTAATATTTCTATTTACTAATGCAAAGAAAAACCTTCAAAACATTAGTCCTGAAGACTCTTAACCTGCAATACAAATACTCTAGCAGTTTGACTTTTAAACCAATCTTACTCATATCATCTTTGAACGCTCAGTAGTGACAGTACCTGTATTAGAAATGTGACCCATAAAATTATTAAATGAGTTTAAAGTTGTCTGAAAAATATTCACAGTGTGGGAATCTGTTCAAACTCATAGTGTTGTTGACCTGCATTTTAGAGTCTAATCCTGCAAATTTATCTGAATAGTCTGCAGCTGGGAAACATCCAAATGAAGTAAGTGGAAGTACCTGTCCATTTAAAAACAAAGATATGTAGAATTGTCACCCAGTTTGCAGTTTGTCTTTAAATCAGTTGGCCACCACAGCAGTGCTGGAATTTCCCTGCCCCTAAGGAGCTCCTGCTGGACAGACCTGTCCTGAACAAAGGTCTCACATAACTACAAGGCCAAGAAGGAAATAGTTTTTAAATGTTACCAAGAATTGTTTCCTTGAAGTGTAACTCTTACCAGAAAACAAAGGCCCAAAGAACTATGCTGATTTTCCATTAATGCAGAACGTGGCTGGTGAGCCAGGGAGGAGGAGCTTGCTCTGCCCTTTCACTGGCTGCACGTGCCCATTAAACCAGTAGCAGGGATGGAGGCTGAGGCTGGAAATAACAATTTTCAAATTGGCAAAAATGAAGAGAAACAGAAGCCAGTTCTGAAAAAAAAAGCCATAAGAATGAGAAACTAATTCAGAGAAAGACATAAGTAGAATTTTATTTTTATTTTTTTTAAAGGTGGTATTGGCTAGTAGAAATGAAACAACAGTTTATAAATAAAGAAATCTCTATATGTAAGAAGCAATAATAGTCTTCAGCAATTAGATCAGAACAATAATCCTGAATGGCAAAAAATACTTTAAATAGCACAGAAAATTTGGGGCTGGAATAATCACTCTCATCAGATCTCCTTAAATTATGGCAAGACAGGAGGGTAGAGAAGCCACTCAAGGACAGAATGGGAATGTTACTGTTGCTACTTTCACTCTTTGTGTTTTTCTAGAGAAAATGGTGAAACTTGGAGAGTCACTGCCTTAGATGCTCTGCTGCCCATCCTTCCAGCAGGCAGAGTTCTCCCATGTTTAGGTGTTTGTGTATGGAAACTGCTGCTGTTCTCTCCACATTAAAGTTCATGCTGGCAGATACTACCATAGCCTCTAAAACTGGTTTTTGAAAGCAATCACTAAAGTTTCATCATGTACAAGTGATTTTTTTAGCACTGACATATCCAGAATTTCCAGAGGGGATGGACAAAATGCCGTTTATAATTGAAATGTCACCACCGCAGATTAACAGCTTGAGGCAGAGCACAGATTAATCTCTCAAGACACATAGAGCAGGGTAAAGGGAAAACTGAGTTTATTCCCCTTTTCCTATTAACTAGTTTCTGACCTGATGGAGAAGCAGTATTTCCATGCTCTGTTAGGCCCTCGGCTGTTTTGATGAGTTATAACTACTATGCCAATTAATGTGTTTTCCTTCCCCCACTGCCAAGTTAAATTCACCTGAACATTCATTTCAATTCATTGCAAAACATGAATTATTTTAAGTGTATTCCATATTCCTAGATACTGAGATTTTTCACTTTTTATTCTCATGTTGAGTATCAAAATCTGCCTCTGATATGAACTGAGGTTTGACTGCATTCTTCAGCTCTACACAGGTGAACTCCTTCAGAAGCAGTGACAGCCTAACTACCCTTTGGCATTATCTTTGCAACACCTTAGATGTGCTGACAAGCTGAAGAGCAGCTAGCCCAGAACCTTGATAAAATGAGGATGGCTACACTGACAGCAGTCAGCTATCCTGCTTTAACCTGGCTGCCCACTTCAATGGCACGTGGAAGTACTTGCACCCTCACAGGAACTAACACAAGTCCCTGGACAGCTACAAAGCTGCCAATCTTTTTGCTTCCCCTGGGAGATTTTGGGTATCTAACTATTATTTTAAGTAGCAGGGCAGTAAAGTATTTCAAAGCCCCAAAGAGGTATTTCTGAGTACATGAGCTCAGGTTGTCATGGCAGGAGCACTGAGACAGCCAAGAGTCACTGCCCATCCAGACATCAGCTAGCACATGCAATACAACCACAGCAGCCCATGTTAGACCCTGCACTGTTAGGCCTGCTGGCACAATTATCCTTTTTCCCAGTAAGACATCCTGTGGCTCTTTAATTAGCCTCGGAAGCATTACACATAGTAAGCTGGGTCAGACAAATGCCAACCTACCCTATTTACCAAGTAACTTGATAGCCACGTGCAGAGCTGCTAATGAGGTGGGAGATGTTTACAATGTTAAGCTCCAAGTAACAGAACAATAACACAATGACATATCACCTTAAAAAAAAAAATAAAACAAAAAAAACAAACCCTCATCTTGAGCACTAGAGCTACCTACTGGAAAGATATCTGGACAATGCTCTAAAGGTCATTCCCCTTCTACTTAGCATTGCAGGTGCTCTGTTATCACTAAATCTCCAGCAATGTTTAACCACGTGCTGATAAAACAAAATACCACAGAACCATCAATTGAAATACAGAGTTGCTGTTCTTTTGTTGAGATGGCATCATAATACCAAAAATATTTTCCTTTCCCTAAATAGGCACTTATCTGGTGAAGTTATTTTTGCACATGATTTTGTGGTAACCGATGTGTTTGCCCAAACCTCCAAATGCTAGGGAGAGTCCCATTATTCACTGTCTAAGAATAAGTACATGATGTTTAAAAGCAATGGATTGAGGTTAGCTACTGTAATTTTACTGACTACTAGGAATAGATGGAATTATGTATAAAGATCCAGCAAAAGCCCTGTGCCTGAGTTCCTGTACTGGTTTGAGCGAGAACAGAACTAATTCTGTTCAGTTATTTTACCTTTCAGCTCAGACTCTTCTAAGGAACTACACTTTCTGAAGTTAATAGGATATTTTGGGAGACATTTTCTGCTTCTAGCAGTGATAACACTCAATGTTTACAGACACTACCAAGGATCAGTGTGTGCAGAAAGGCTCTTGTTTATCCTTGCACCTGTGCAGACCAAGGTCCCTGATAAATGCTCTGCACCGTGCTGGGGGTGCAGAAAGTAAAAGGCTGAACCTGCAGGGAGGAGATGCCAGGACAGGGAAGCCCAAACTGCCCAATAAGGGATTCCATCCCATATACATCACATTCACTATAAAGCTGAGGCATCACAAGGGACAAGCTGCTTTTTCAATGGCCAGTGCCCAAGGAGGCCTCTGTCCATTCTGCCTTTGATCCTCATCTGAGTGTTTCTGAATCCAGCTCCTTAACCCAGTCTGTGCTGAGTCCAGTCTGGGAATTCCCCAATGTCTGCTCCAAGATCAGTAGTGACAGTGATGTAAATGGCATCAAGGGGGTTGGATTTGATATTTTGTATATGGAAACCCAGGGAGATTGAGTTTTAGGTAAGTTTTCCATTTTATTGTTATTATTTTCATTAAAGCTGTTCTAATTTTATTTTCTAGCCCCTAAGTCTCTCTCTCATTCCATTTCTTTTCCCTTGGTACAGGGAGAGTGACTAATTTGTCTAGTGGCCAGCCCAGCCCTAATACTCGACAGTTCCACAAGAGAAAGCCCAGACCATAGTTGTTACATGGAGACAGAAGACATACCTTACTAGGTATAGTAATTACTCCACTTACTGATTGATTTAATTCTTGATATGAATATATTCAAAATCCCAGGTGTGGTACTGCATTAACCAGTTAAGGCCCTTTACAGAGCCTTCATGAAGAACTGGCACAGGATTCCATATAAAACCATATATGTGCACATGAACAGCAGGTACAAGAAAAGAATGTAAATGTCTCAACTACACAAGCTCAATTATATTGTCAGTTTCACAGGTATCGGTCAATTTGCAGCTTTTATTTAATCATGTACATAAAATCCTCCAATTTCACTTCTATCAAAATCAGCAGAACATGTGTTGACTTCAGTGGGTACTGAATCAGGCACTGTGGAATTGTATCTGGTTTTTACATACTCTTAGTTTTACAGATGTAATTTCATTGACTCAATTAGGCTACTAGTGATTATGAAGTGCAGTACAAATTCCTCATGAGATCTCTGCATGGAAGTGAAGGATGTTTCTGAATAGCAAATTATTTTTAGGATACTTTCCTCCCCTGCACAGATTTCAAGTCCATATTCATTCTCACAATAGTAATAGTACTTAACCATCCTCTTTGGAAGACTATCTTATCTAGAGTCATTTGCAAGGCTTATTAAAGTTAACTTATGCACCCAGCAGATTTCCTTGAAGATGAATACTGAAGTGGTTTGTGTCCTAATGCTCAGAAGCAAATATCTCAGAAGCAAGATGTTGTCATCCAGATAAAACTTTTCATTAACAACAGATTAACCAGTTCTTTCATGCTGTACTTGATTCTTATCAAACCCCACTTACAGATAAGTACATTTTATTGATTAAAAACAATCAAGGATAACTCATTCCTACTCAAACAATGCCTGAAGTGGAAACTAATAAGTGCCATGTGCTTTTCAGCACCATCCTGCAAGGACCAAAAAAAATCATTTTGCAATCAAGAATGAATTTAAATCATGTAGTTTACAGGTGGAAAAATCAAGGCAGAAAATGTATATAGCTTATCCAATTCATTTTAGACCCTGTGTGAAATTCTCCCAGAGTTCCTAAATAATTATTATGTCCGTTGGGAGGAAAATAACCACAGACTGCTGTCACCTCCCAGAGCTGTAGCCATCATAACTCTAAGGATGGGGAAACAGAAACTTGCCACTACAAAATGAACAGCTCATGACCCTAAATTTTGGATGCTGATGGGTTGCACAGGAGGAGAGATGCCAGTCCTAACAATGCAGACAACCAGTGAGCACCCCTCTAACAGAGCAAATTTCAGCACATTAGTTTACCTCCCCCAGCAAGAAACACTCCGAAGGAAGATTATTTAATCCTCAGCACCAACAGAGTCAAGACAGAAGAATTTTTTAAATGCTGCTTATGTCAGGCACAAAAACCACACACAGAACAGCTGCTGCATTTAACTCCTCACAACCAGCACAACGTGACCTAGATGAATCCAGTGACTTCAGTGTGACTGCAGTTACCATCCACAGGCAGAAAAGAAATAACCCAAGAATGTGACTGCAAAGGGAACTGGGGTAGCACCAAGTTCCCAACACATGGAAAGGCAGACAGGTGAGTATAAAGGTAAAGCAGAGGGGATGAAATCCTCAGTGCTAACGTGGTGTGCTTGAGTTAAGCCTGTACAGACACCCAGGCAGAGTGCAGGACCACAGATGCCAGAGGTCACCACTGCACTTGGAGCAATTTGGAGCTTTCCATAGATTCTACTTCATTAATGGCACACCAGTATTATGCAAAACTCCTCCCAGTCCCTAGATTTGGATTGGTGGTACTGGATTCAGTCACAGAATCACAGAATGTTAGGGGTTGAAGGGACCTAGAAGATCATCTAGTCCAACCCCCCTGCCTGAGCAGGATCACCTAGACTAAGTCACCCAGGAACACAGTCATTGGGAACCAGGGGGACCTAAGGAATAGAAATGTGACAAGCCATTTTACAGTCTGTTCCAGCCAGACAACCCTCTCAGACCTGCCAATAATGTAAATACCATCATAATAAAATAGCATTCACTATTTATTTTAGATAGATTAATATATACCTACACACACTGCCTAATTATATGTACATAAAGACCCCACCCAAGAGGCAAAAGAGGAAAGTAGAATCCTGTGAATGAAACATGAAGGTGGACTAGGTCATGACGGGACTAGGACATGAAAAGTTAGATCAGAAGAAGTATCTCAAGATCCTACCAAAAACTTGCATTCTAGGCTACTGCATCCCATTTGCATGGACATGCAGAGAGCACCAAAAAATAATCTTGCATCATCAGAAATCCTGTGTTCTACTTACCCAGTCCCTAACTGTGCTGTGCTCTAAGGGTGTGATTCCAGATCAGAGATGTATTTGCTTTTATCAAAAATCTCATTAAAAAGTAAATAATTACTATTGATTCTACTGATACTGTCTGGAAATCAAATAAAGGCACCATCCTGTTTCTACTTTTATTTTTGTTATTACAATTTCTAACAATAAAATAGTCACCACTAACACTTCAACACTACATTTAAATAAAAGCAAACAAACAAAAACCCAAACAACACCACTAGGAAGCTTCAGAAAGGGGATTATCACAGAAACTTTGATTTTCCTTCCCAGTGCCAGTTAAAATCTACAGTTAATTGTTTTCTGTCTTTGTAACCTGTGTGGAAAGTGTTGGATACATCTATAATTCTGCACATGAATAACATGAATAATTATATATATATATATCTCTGGTCTCAGGTGTGCACTAAAATCCAGTGTTACAGGAGGTGCATTCAGTCAGTTAACCATTATGAGCATTTTTAATTATCTTTAAATCAACAATATTCCTATAAGGCTCTGCAAACCTTTTTTTTTTTCCTTCTCAATAAAAAACTAATTTACTACAGACAAATTAATTAATTTGAGATAAAATTAGTTGCATCTTTTTAAATGAGATTTTGCAACCAAGGTCAAGGGCAGTAAACATCTACTTCAAGTTTTAAAAGCCATTGCTTTTGGATTATGAAGTATTCTTAATTTTTTTTATGCCTCAAGGAAATGAAGAATTGCTTTCATTGTGTGATGGAAGAGCAGACTTAAGGGAAATATGGCACTTCAGTGGATAATCAAACAAAGACCACTCACAGATGATGTTTGGGACAGGCACTTGCTCAATTAAAAGAAGACAAATTTTTACACAAACCTAATTGCAGCAATAAATTTTCACAACCTATAGTAGGTGGGGAGTACTAGGAAAGGGTTTGACTGCTTAGAGTCCTCAGCAGCCTACAAGCCCCATGGAGAGCTCTCACATTTGAGACTGAAGACAAACATCCAGTCACACCAGTCCAACAGTCACACTTACTCAACAGTCACACCAGTCCCAACAGTCACACCAGTCACACCACTCCAACAGTGCCACCTGCTGAGTGTTTGAAAAGTATGCAATGGGCTGTAGGTCCGAGTAACAGGATTTAAAAACTGAATTGATTTACTGATTTCAACAGAAGCTGTAATTGTGTTTATATGTGTGACAATGGGAAACTTTATTTTATTAGTAATACCTAAACAGTCTAGGGGTACAAAGGCAGTTGCTCCACTGTGGTGTAAGAACAGAAGCCACGTGTAATCCACCTCCAGGTTGATATCAGTGGCATAACAAGGATGAAGTTCCATCTGGTGACTACACATCAAAACCACAATTAACTCCATGTGCTTTGGGATATCCTCTACATTAGACCCACAAATCATTTCATGAATCATATCCTCCTGGCAAATTGGTCACAAAACACCCAGGTGTAGATGTGTATAGATACACACAGACACAGTAGCAAAGCGTGGGCACACAAACAAGCACAAACACACAACTCTGGAGACTGAATCAAGATGATTTTCCTGAAAAGGAAACAAACTACAGTGTATATGGGATTGGCTCAGCAAAACAAACTCATCCTGTTCCTGGTTCCACTGCTCTGTTGTGCCATCTGGACTCATTCACTTCATTTCACTGGGCAGCTGGTTTCTTTTCCCAGTTTCTGGGTTTGCTGATTACCCACACAACTGTTTGGGAACAGACTGCTTTGTATAATCCAGTGGTGTAACTAACTGTGATGGCTTTTCCTGAATCCCGAGGGGAGGGTACAGCACAAATAATTCATCATCATCATTTCTGATCAGATACAAACTCACTGTAATTTAAATGCTCTTCTGATGAGAACTTCAGTGTACATCTTCTATACCAGAGCCTCCATCTCCTGCTCAGGGATGCCATCCTGCTCATCCTTTCTGCAGCACACGGTCAGTTGCTGGGGAAGTCAGAGAATCCAGCACTGTGACTGGAATTTTAAAGAGCTTGGGTAACTTTTATGACCATTAATAATGTTTGTATTGAATGCCAGCCCAAACTATAATGAGGTTAATTAAATCTCCTGCCCTAATGTATAAACCAACTGCCTGAAGGTCCGAAGGAGGACTCCATGTGCCAACAGCTCAGAACACTGAGCAAACAAGGTAACTGAGGTACTACTTTCTCCAGACCACTGGGTGTTTGTCACTGCTGAAGGCAGAACAGCAGAGTAGATCTACCAAAGCTACAGCATCTGAAAAATTATTGCATTTACTGTTCTTGCCATGGCTAAAGCAGAAAGAAACTAAATTAGTAAGGGATAACAAATCCTCCCCTCCCACCCCACTGCCCCAAGAAAAAGCAGCAAGAATGCAACTGGATGAAGGGATAGTGGAGGGGAAAAGACACAAAATACACAGAAACCTGAAGAACTATTTCCCTGGTGGAACTACTGCCTTGGGGAGGCCACCATGACAGCATCCCTTTAAGAATGACCATTTCTACAGAAACCAGTATTACCCAGCTCTCTGTGCACCTGACCGTGTTCAAAGAGGTTTTGTATTTCACTGTTTTTCTTGGCAAAGCTTCATTTGCTCACAACCTTAAGTCAACATTAAATCCAACTAGCCAGTTAAAATCATGAACTCTGTATGCAGTGGCTCCAGGTGCATGGCATGAAAACAAGCTGCCTGAAATCCACAGCTTCAGAGTAGACCACACAACTTCTGCAAGAAGTCACCATACTTGGAAGAAGGTTACTACTTAATTTAGGAAAATTTTTGATGCTTCTCTTTTGATTTACCTTTTCTTTTTTTTTTTTTATTTTTTTTTTTGCCAACACAATGAAGGAAATGTCCTGCTTCTGCATGACTTTTTCTTCCTTGTTGGAACAGATGGTGAAGGCTTACAAATACATGACTGGTATTTTTTCAGTGACTCACACCTCAGAGCAACAGGCTTCAGATTGTGATAAGCAGCCAACCAAGATGGATGTGAGCCTTCTTGAGGAGCAGTATGACCATATAAAACAGAAGCAAAAACTGCAATCACACATTATTGTTTTTAAAACAGGTATGCTTATATTTATAGGAGGAAAAAAAAATGTAAATACTATTTCTTGAAATCTTTACTAACTCCTAGTTTTGTTCTTTTTATGCTCAGCTTCAAGAGAGGTATAAAGTGAATTCCTTTTCTGTCATTGCAGGGGTTTATTCATTTCACTGAAGGGTGGTCTTGTATTTGTAGCAATTAGCTTAATGGCAGTGAAACACTAGCATTAATTTGAAACAGATTAACATATTTGGGAGAAGTTTTTACAGGTTTTATGTATTCTAAACATAAATGGTAACTCCTATTGGAGCCATGTACTTTGTCTATCATCAGTGTATTTGTGCAATGATTCTGTAACATTTCTCTCTCTGGAATGCTTCCATTAGAACAAGAAACTCTGGGTTTTCTGTGTCTTTCTCCCTTCTTTATCTGTGTAAAGAAATGTGTCCTATAAGACTATGGAAAGCAATAGTAAATATCAAGTAATTAGCACTAGATGGGGGTTTGTTAAAAAATACCTTATACTGAGGGTCATAGTGGGTAACTAAGATACAAGCTTTGAACCAGAGGTCCAGTTTTGAAAGTATTTTTGCTGCATATTGCTTGGAAAGTACATTAAAACAAATAACAGTACCTATCACTCATCTACCTGCTATGTCAGGCAGATTTTCTGCAAGAAACTTTCAAATATTTCAGTATTTTTATTTAGACTGCTGCTCTGGGAAAGGGAAGACAATGTTAAGTCAGTGTAATGTAAGCAATAGTCTAAGTAAAAACTTTAAAATACTTAACTCTATAAGGAACTTGCAAATATGTAACTTTCAAAGTGAAAGTGGCATTGAGAATACTAAGTCAATAAATTGTCTTGTGAATTTATGTAATAAGATAGGACTGCACAGTTTCTGGGGAGTTTAACATTTAGTAGGACTGGAAGTTCACATACAAATATTTCCATACACATAACCCAAAATGTTCACAAAACCACAGCCTGCACTGCACCTGTGTCTTTTAGCAGCCTGTGTGGAAAGGATTCCTGTTACTGTCAGAAGGGGTTGAAGTTTGGGTTGGTTTTTTTTTATGCTGAGTTCTCCATGTCCTGAAAGTTGATCTTACACATTCCTATGGTATGAAATCTGGGAAAACCTGTTATAGAGCTCAGCACTTTGAACCTGTTATATGCAACAGTTTCCAAGAACATGTCAAGCAGAAATGATCAGTGCCTCATCAGCCAACTGTCCATTCTCCTTAAATTACCAGCTTAAACCACCCAGGAAATCCAGCCAGTTCCAAAAGTCAGTCCATGTATGCATAAATATTTTGTAGTGACAGCAAATTGTCTTCCTACATAGAGGGTAAGATTATGGCCAGGCTCAGAAGGGGACAACAACGACAGCACCACCAGAACCCCACACATACGAACCTCAAAGGCCAGACACAAAAACCTCATGGGATTCAAACCTCATGGAAAGAAGGCACCTTTGGTCCCTCTTGGTGTTCAAAATCCTTGCCAAAGGTCTTTGTTCTCAATAATAAAACCCTGTGAGGCTCCTGCCTGACAGACCAGCTGTCCTTCCATGGTACCACAGGGGTTTTGAGTGTTTCAGGATCACAGTTGAAATGGTAACTCCAAGTTTCCTTAAATATTTTTATCTTTGTATGTCACAACCTTTTTGCCAGAGTCATGAAATCATGGACCTTTAAACAAAACTTCAGATTTCTCTAGGTTTTGGACTGGTGGGTGAGTAGTTATCTGGAAACAACTTTCTTATGTTCCTTGCCCAAAACATACAGTCACATTCACACTTCTGGCTGTTCCCGATTATTTGAGAACAAAGAACATGATAAGATTTGAAAGTCACCAGCTAGGAGATAATACAGCAGTGTATTCATTATTTATTGCCTAAGAAGCTGAAAAACAGTATTTACTTTAGGAATTAAATGGGAGCATTCAGTGCAAGCAGTCACAACAGAATAAACACAGGGGCTCTGACTGCTGAAATCTCTTCCAAGTATTTGCCAAGCTAACTGGAAATAAGATTAGCTTTTGTCACTCCAGAACCTTAAAAGTGTCTGTCTATGATGACAGCATTTGAAAAAGACCAGAAGGTAAACAACCCTGCAAGGAGGCTATGATGCACAATTGAGTTTAAAAATAAAAATAGAAAAAGACCAAGGACCTGTCTAATTAAAGCCTTCTTCAGAAGTTTAGAGAGTGCTGAGTGTGTTCAATCACCACACAGTGAGTGGCTCAGGGCTCTCCCATTTCTACCCAAGCACATTGCTCCATTTTGTGTGCTGCACCTGTAGCCAAGGAATCCAATCAAACCTGAACTCAAAACCAGTCCAGGCTACTCAAATTGGATGAGATTTGAACTCTGATCAACTCAAATAATTCTTCTGACCAGTTCATAAGGTTCATGATTGACTAACCCTAGGGTACTGTTTATGTCTTCAGAACTGCAAAACCAAGCATGAAATATTTCTATGCCATAACCTGGCATCAGAAGATGCACCACTCTCAGCCAGACAGCACAGATAAACTCATCTGTTAAAGGTCTTCAGTTGAGTTTGTCACAGAAATTACACCCTTAATACCTGCCACCACAGTAATATGCATATACACATTTCTCTTGTAGATGAAGAAGAATCTGTGCTCCCAGAATCAATGGTCAGTGCTGTTTTAATTAATAAAACAGTTGGAAGATCCAAGTCATTTTCAGAACATGCTCCTGTCAGAAAGGTCAGGCTGGAGCTGAGCAGCAATGGCAACATACAGGACAACTCACCATGGAGAACCCACCTGGGAATCCACCGCCTGGTACAAGCGCCGTGTCGTGGAGCTTCCTGGGATCTTCCCCAGTGCCAGAACAGGCCGTGCAGTTTTGACAACCAGAGACTGGTTCCAAAGGCAAACAGCACTCTGCCACACAAGGAATTTGAGGGAAACGAACTCTCTGCATTCAGTCAGCTGGGAAGTTCAGGTATCTTGACCAGTTTCAGCAGAGAGAATGGCAGCAGCATTTCAAGCACCTGCCAAAAGCCTCCTCTGAAATCAGCAGCTTCAGCAGTTTGGAGACATCGACATCTTTCTTCTACTAAGTGCACAGCAGCCTGCAAACAACCAAACTTCTACCCTTTCCCCAGTAAGAAAGCACCAAGAATCTCTGAAGCAGCAAGAAGGCTTGGATTGTATGTCTCACAATGAAGGCATCCAGTAATACATAAAACAGTCCAAAACTTGACTAGAACCTCAAATAGCAAGGCAGCCTTCCTGGTTACACTGAGTGACCTGCTGAAGGGCTACTATTCTTACCATCCAAGGCATATCCTTCCTATATGATCTGTGATGTTGCAGTACAGTGTAAAATGAAATGTTCTCATGAAGATGCTGGGCTGCAAGGACAGATACCTACTTGTTATTTGAGATATAAGAAAAAATTAATCTTTCATCCTTTTTTTCCCTCCTATTTTCAGTTTACTGATTTTAGAAGCTATTATTTTATCACAGCAATATTTGAACTCTCAAAGAGCTATAGTAAAGACTAATGAAGCACCTAGACTAAATTTCAGTGTTGTTATATTTAACTAGGCAATAAACAAGTAAAAATTAAGCAGTACAGAAGGTGATTAATTCACTAACATATGATTTCATTGCTCATTTCCCTTGAAAAAAAAGGTATTTGTGATAATTCTCAATGCATGTATTTTAAAATTAATAAAACCTCTGGTCATTTCTACTGTTGTTTTAATGGGAATTAGCAAACATCACCTTTTTCTTAAAGATATAAATTCTATAATAATATAGTGTTTCCCATCTATCCCCTGTATTTAATTAGAAAGTTTGAAGTAATTACTTAGCTCCCCAATCACATATATTCGCATACCGCCTCAGTTAAATG
>JAOEGS010018448.1:0-10339 GCA_025447755.1 Corythornis vintsioides | reverse complement strand
TTTTTTGAACCCCCTGGGGGCCCACGCCCCTTTTTCCCCCCCCTTTTCCCCCCCCCCCCCCCCTCCCTTTCCCCCCCTCCTCCAGCTAATGCTCTGGTTGCTGCTTGGACCCCAGAATTTCCTCTGTGAGGCATCACTGTCACCAGTATCACCATCAGCCAGGAAAGCTTGCACTTTAACAGGGGTGCCCACCCCTGCCAGGCCCTGTGGGTGTGAGAAACAGGTGGGAAGGCAGACAAGGGTGAGCCATTCAAAGCTGGAACACAATTGCTCCACACACACAGTTGGATTCCCCTTCCTCACCCCGAGACAAGGAAGAGGTCAGTCTTCACAGTACCCGAGCCTCTGCAAATGCATAAAGCCAGTCAACTAACCCACTAACCCACCACCAGTCACATCAGGACAGGAGGTCAGACTGGGAAGAGGGTCCAAACCTCTCACCTGTCAGACACACGTATTGAACTCCTGTGGCAGACATAGCTTTGAAGCCAAATGATCTCCTGGAGGGCAGAAGCAGGGGTCTCAGCCTCCCCTGGGGAGAGCAGAGCAGTAACTTCCCTCTCTCCCTGACCCAGAGGATGGTGGCACATTGCAGAGTCTTAGCTCCCTGCAGAAGCCTTGTCCAGTCGTGCCCTGAAGTCCTGTCCTCGGCTCATTCAAGGCTACTCTGATCTCCCTGCGGAGCTGCGGTCTGCAGGGATGTGGCATGCAGGGGAGACAGCTCCTGCCTGGAACCCTGACTGTCCTCACCACCTGAGGGGACAGGTGAGAGACGCTGGGGAGACCCGTGCCGGGCACGGTGGACAGTGGCAAAGACACCATCCCTGTAGGCGAGGAGAGACAGTGCAGATGCTACTGTCGAGGGGCCTCCCTCGCCCTTGCAGCCCCTCCCCGGTTATTCCCACGGGGTGTGACCAGCCTGCTGACAGTCAAGGAAAGACGGAACAAAAAACCTCACGATTGGTGCAGAGCACCAGCCGGGTCCCACCTACTGCCTGCTCAGGGGTAGGAGAAAAAACATCTTTAAAGGGCTAGCACAGCAAAACCCTGGACAAGTAGATCAACAAGTTTTGCAGATGACACCAAAGCTGAGTGGTACTGTCTCTGTACCCGAGTATTTGGATCTATCCAGAGGGACCTGGACAAGCTGGATAATTGGGTTCATGTGAAACTCATGAGGTTCAATAAGGCCAAGTGTAAGGTCCTGCACCTGGGTCAGGACAACCCACAGTATCAACACAGTCTGGAGGATGAAGGGATTGAGAACAGCCCTGCAGAAAAAGACTTGAGGGTACTGAGGGTGAAAAGCTGGACATGAGCCAGCCAGCAACATGCACTTACAGCCCAGAAGCAAATTGTGTTCTGGGCTGCATCAAAAGCAGCACAGGCAGCAGGTTGAGGCAGGGGATTCTGCCCCTCTTCTCCACTCTGGGGATGCCTCCCCCCACCCTCCGCAATGCTGGGCCCAGCTCTGGAGTCCTCAGCACAGTAGAGACATGGACCTGTTGGAGGGCCAGAGAGGGACCGACTTATTAGTATGTCCTACCCTAGTTGCACCATGTGCCTGCTCAGTGCAAGGGGCTTGGACTAGATGAGTTAGAAAGGTCCCTTCCAACCCAAATCATTCTATGATTCTGTAATTTTCCAGTGTCCAGAGGCCAATACCTGCTTGGACATACTAATTCCTGGAGGGCTTCCAAGGCCACAACCAGGAAGCTGCCACAGTAACCTTGACTCCAGGTTGTGCCCTGTCCCCATCCTAGGCAGGGCCCTGGACAGCACAGCTGGGTGAAAGATACTGTTGCTGGGAACGCAAAGTGCTGCAGTGCTGGGAATGGTATTAATGTTGCTGTAGTGCCTCAGCAGAATCTCTCTGTGAAGCCCATACAGTCTGGGAGAACCCTCCCAGTGTCCCAAGGTGGCTCAGTCACCAAGGGGTGAGCTTCACATGGGGGTTTATACTGTTTCTTTTGTCTGCCAAAGCCCAGGATGGGGAGGCAGAAAAGGTGTGGGGTGTCTAGGATGGAGAAGGACATTGGCCCTATAGAATGGGAATAAGCTCACCCTGTGGAAAGGCTCCAACCTAGACAACCCAGGAAGCTGAATGATCTCTGGACATCTTGCAGGATAAGATTGCTCATGGGCAGGACACACCACCTGCCACAGATAGGGCCGGCACCATCCCTACTGCATTTATTCTGGGGTCTGACTGTTGCTCTGCAAAGCAAAGATGTGAGAAGCCTTTGCACACTTAACACAGTCTGTAGCATTGGTCTGGATCTTCTGTCACCACAAAGACTGAAAATCCAGGGCCCACTGCTAGGTTCTCACTGAGAGTGCCTTTTCAGTATAGCACTGGGTAGTAGAGGGGTTAGACTCTGTAGCTATAGCTACAGAGGTTACCACCTGCCTGTTATCACCTCTTTCCATCCCCAGTTTCAAACCATTTACTGCCTCCACCCCCAGAGACATCTTGCCAGGACCCTTTGGTAGCATGAACATTCTTGCTGTAGCATGATCTGCACAATGCAGACAAACACTTGCTTCTGCAGCTGCTGCAACCATTCCCACCTGCCACAGATCAGAAGTGCCGAGTCTAAGCAACAATACAAGAAGGGAAAAAAAAAAAAAAAAAGGCAGAAAATAATTGAGAGGTTTCTGCCTCTGTCTGTGATTCGCAGGCAGCACACACATCCCCACACCCCTGCACAGCTTCCGCTGCACCTCACTTCCTTCTGCTGAGGAACTGGTCACTCCTACTCACAGCCTCACAGAAAGGAACACATTACCGGCACCAACGACCTTGGAAATCCATCAGATCCTCTCCCCTCATTCCACTGGATCCACTACAGAACCTCATCTCTGAGGATCAAAGCATTCCTGTAATTGAAAGCTGCACAATTCCCAGCAGGGAAGAAGCACAGAAGCTGCCTGCAATGCGCAAACGCCTTCCTGGATTCAGTTTGTACAATCGGGATATTAGACATCACCCGGAGACTGCACATTACAAATCATGTAGGGCTTGTAATAGGGTTATTAAAACACCATCTGCATGGAGGAGTCACCATCCTGCTAAGAGCCACAGCCCAATTCAGCAGAGCCCTGCAAGCAACTGGGGTCATCAGGAATCCCATCCCCTCAAAGGCAACATCATCACAAAACTTCAACAGAAACAAAATGGGCACCATCAGGAGTCAAAAGTGAAGTCAGCCAGGGACAGGAAGGACTGCTCTGTGGCCACAGTCTATCAAATGGAGGAACCAGCACCATCACTCAGCTTTGCATGCTACACCGTGAGAAGTGACACGCTGGTCCCTCACTAGCAGTTTGAGATTCCAGTCCCATTTGCACCACCACCTCCCCAGCTCACACCAGGACACGACGCAGACAGTCTGTGTTCCCCTCCCAGTGCCTGACACCCCCAAGTGCTTTCCTTGGCTGTCACTTTGCAAAAAGGGAAGGAAATACCACGAGCAACAAACTTTCTGAAAGGATTTTCAACTGGTTGCAAGCAGACCTTGGCCTCCACCGGTTACTCACGCAAGACATTCTCAGAACTACGTCAGAAAGACATATTCACCAGAACAAACTGATTCACTTGATCCTGCTCACCACAATGCAAATGTCATCAACACTTTGGACAGCTCATTTGACTCCAAAGGAGACATGAGAAGTCAGAGCTCTGAGCAGCACGGCACAACTGGATATTCCTCCCAACCCATATACATATGGCACAAATGAAACATGGCTCTGCCCGGCACTGGAACATGCCAAGGAAGGAGCTACTTTACCTCATCAGACGCAGGGGGCCGGCTGGCAGTGCCCACGATCTGGTGGTACAACCCTGGATCACCATTCCTCATGGTACTTTGGCGGCTCCCCAGGGGGCTGGAAGTGAAGGGCTTTTTACACAGATCACTCTGGCGAGAGTCTGTAGTGAGATAGACCTGGTGGTAGAAATTGGGGGGTGTGAAGCCACCCCTCACAGCATCAATGTGGTGGAAGGGCCCTGGTGTCCTGTACAGGGTGCTCCTAGAACTGTTGAACATCTCCTTCGACTGCCTCCACTTGTAGCACTTGAAGATGCCCACTGACAACATGGTGATGAAGAAAGCTGCTGAGACCAAAATCACAGCCAGGATGAGATAGAAAGTCACATGCCTCCTGGGATCATTGGCAGGTGCCACATCAGTGAGGTCAGTGAGCACCTCCTTGACAATCTCAGCCACAGAGATGGATACAGTGGCACTGGCAGACAGCACAGGCTCCCCATGATCTTTCAGCAGGATGACTAGAGTGTGCTGGGGAGCATCATCCTCCCGTAACTGGCGAGCTGTGAAGATCTCCCCACTGTGCAGACCAACTGTGAAGAGGCTGGGGTCTGTAGCCTGCAACAGGGTATAGGAGATCCAGGCATTGTACCCTGCATCTGCATCCACTGCCACTACCTTGGTGACCATGTGCCCAGCAGGAGTGCCCGGTGCCACCACATCGGTATAGGTGGCAGTGGTGTTGGGATGAGGGTACAGCACCGCTGGGGGATTGTCATTGAGGTCAGTGACAAACACACTGACTGAGACATTAGTGGCCAGGGGCGGAGTGCCGCCATCCTGAACCTGCACCATCATGCTGAACTCCACCTGGTCCTCATGGTCCAGGGAGGTGAGCAGGTAGAGGGTGCCATTCTCCCGGTTGATGGAGAAGAGGTGGCCTACAGTGGGGTCATTCTGCAAGAGGGTATAGGAGAGATGGGCATTGCGCCCAAGGTCTGGGTCTGTGGCACTCACGTTGAGGATGGGGATGCCAGGTATGTTGTTCTCCAGCACATACACATCATAGGAGTCCTGGGAAGATTTGGGTGCATTGTCGTTGACATCTGACACCTGCACCAGGATCTGTTTTACTGCAGACAAGGGTGGTGAGCCCGAGTCCTTGGCTGTGATAGTGATGTTATACTCTGATGCCTTTTCCCGGTCCAGAGCTGCTTTTGTTTTCAACGTGTAGTAATTTTTGAGAGAGGAGCTGAGCATGAACGGGATCCCAGGAGAAATGATGCAGTTCACCAAGCCGTTGTCATGGGAGTCCAAGTCTGTTACACTCAGCAGAGCTACAACTGTGCCTGGGGCTGCATCTTCAGGCACAGGGCTGTACACAGAAGTCACCGTCACCTCTGGAGCATGGTCGTTCACATCAACGACTTCCACCAGCACTTTGCAATGAGCCACACCAGGAACAGCACCCTTGTCTTTAGCCTGTAAGTAAATCTCGTACAGCTTTGTTTCCTCATAGTCCAGCTGCCCCTTGACCCTCAACTCCCCTGTGGCCGAGTCCAGAGCAAAGAGTTCGCGTACCTTGGCAGGTGTGTGGCTGCTGAAGGAATAGATTATGTCTCCGTTGGGCCCATCATCCAGATCATATGCACTGATCTTGGCGACCAGGGTACCACTGGGTGTGTTCTCCCTCACACTTGCCTTGTAAGTCGACTGGTTGAAGACTGGAGCATTATCATTGGCGTCTACAACATCAATGTGGATCTGCACGTGGGCCGACCGTGGCGGGCTGCCTCCATCTAGTGCAGTCAAAACCAGATGCAGCTCTCGTTGCTCCTCCCTGTCCAGCTCCTTCTCCAACACCAGCTCTGCGTACTTGCTGCCATCCACCCTGGTCTGCACATCGAGAGCGAAGTGAGGGTTGGCGCTGAGCTGATAGGTCTGCAAAGAGTTAATTCCCACATCGGGATCTTGCGCGCTCTCTAGCGGGAAGCGCGCTCCGGCTGCCACCGACTCGCTGATTTCCAGCCTCGCCTGGCTGCTGGGAAAAACCGGGTCGTTGTCATTGATGTCTTGGATCTCCACAGCGCCGCTGTACAGCTCCAGCGGGTTTTCCACCACGATTTCAAAGCTGAGGGAGCAGGGAGACAGCGCTCCGCACAGCTCCTCCCGGTCTATCCGCTCGCTCACCAGCAGCGCGCCACTCTTCAGATCCACCCCGAAGTACTTTTTGTTGCCGCCGGACACCACTCGCAGCCGGCGTCCCGGCAGCCGCCCGAGGTCCAGCGACAGGTCGGCTACCACGTTCCCCACCGCGGAGCCTCTCCGCGCCTCCTCGGGGATCGCATAGCGAATCGCGGCGGAAACCCAGTCGGAAACGCCGAACAAAAGCAAGAGGATCAGTACCTGCCCCGTCGTCACCCCGCGGCTCCTCACAGCAACGCCGTTCATCGCACAGGACGGTCGCGGTCTCCGCTTCGTGTCTCCCCCTGCCCTGGCTAGAAATCCTCAGCTCGCCCCGTCATGCCGCTGCCCAGCGAGCCCCGGGAAGCGGCGTCCGGCGGGGAGACGGGCGGGCATTGCTTTGCAGGCTCCGCCGTGACTCACTCCCTCCCAGGCTCTCTCTGAGACCTTCTGCTCCTCATCCCGGCTCCGAGCGGGGCCGGGCCGCCAGATCACCCCCCGCTCCATCATTGGTCGACAGCGGCACACAGAGTTGCGGCCAATAACTGCACGGAGTGTAGGGCAGCCGAGGCCCCGCTGCGGGGCAGCCTCTCGCTGAGCACCGCCGGGAGGGAGAGAGGCGGCTCCCGTCCCACAGCAGCGGGGCTCAAGCCGGTTCACTCTGAAGGCAGAATAGCCTTGCGAGAAACCCATCTAAACCAGAACAAGCGGGGTCAGAGAGAACTGACATAGTCAGGATAGACTGGACACGGGGACCGCGTGTGCGGGTAGGAAAGTTTAAGGGTTGGCAGCGAGGAAGACGCCAAAACGAGGCGATATGGAAACGAGGGCAGAGGTGTCTCCCTCGTTGGAAAGAGGCAACGGGAACAAGAAGGGGAGGTGAAGCGGGCGGGACAAAGAATAGGGAGGGTCCATCAAGGCACTCCGGGGCAACACAGCCCCGGCAAGATTAGCCAGCTTCGAGTGTCCCTTGGGACCTTCAGAATGTCCCCAAATAGGGGTATTTCATTCAATTCAGCCCCTTCCTGACATCCCACGACGGCACAACTTCGCGACCCTGTGTGCCAGCATCGCAAGCAAAACGACGTAGTGTAACGACTTGCTGATGCATTATGGGCAGCTCCTACGGCCGCAGCACAAAGTCACCCCACGGGGCAGCTCCTGCCGCAGGGTTCCCAGAAGCATCGCCCCTCCTGCTCCCCGATTGCCACTAATGTCCCAGAAAGCATCTTTCCTCACAAATCATAGAAACCCGGGTTAATATGAGCTCCTGTTCTCGTCACCTTCCAGCTTTCTCCCCAGTACCTTTTCCACCGGCCAAACGTAAGGAAATCACGGTCTGCGATGTGCTGGTTCACCGGGTAAAGGAGCAGTTCCCATTCCCGTGCAGCAGCAACCCGGCAGGTCACGGCACCGGCAGCGCCTGGGAGAGAAACAGCCAATTCTGGGGCTGCCTGCCTGCGTTTGGGGTTCTTGCTGTCAACAACTCGTAATACGTCGGGTTTTCCGACTTTTCGAGTGCCCATACAAATAAAAATATCGTCATTTCAGCGTTCGTTATCTGACACGCGCATCTGCTCAGTAGTCACAGTGTAATGGGAAGGGGCCAATAGAGAGCCAAAAGCCTGTTAAAACCCGGCTGTGACCGAGAAACACAGCGTCCAGGCAGTGCTTAGTGACATGGTTTAGTGTTGACATGGCAGTGCTGGGTCAGTGGTTGGACTCGGTGATCTTAAAGCTCTTTCCCAACTAAAACGATTCTATTATTCTCATAGCCGAGCCCTAAACGATTCTATTATTCCCATAGCCGAGCCCGATAAGAATGGAACAATAATGCCCGGGAAATAGAATGGCCTGGAAATCAGCTCCCACGCGTCCATTCTCTTACCGAGAGAAACGACGAGGCTCTCCACGCCCGGCAGAACTGGGCTGGGAACGTTGCAGATGGTTATCTGTTACCATTGAGCGCGTTGTGGAAAGCCTAGAAACTCCAGATTTTGGATAGGAAACCAGCTAAAGCGACACGAACTTCGACTCTGGTTACATGTCCTCACCCCAAACAGTCCTGTCAATTGCTGTAAGCACACGGGATCCACCCAGAGACACAGTATTCCTGCGTTTATATGAAGAATCAATGGTATAAAAAGAATCAGCAAAATCTTTCCTCTCCACATGCTCAGCTATTTCCTTTTCTAACGAATAATGTTGCTAAATTAAACCATATTCGCGCTATTTAGGATTCTTATAACCAGTCCACAGGATGTGATAAAAATGCAGGTTTCACATCGATAAAGATCCCACCCTATTAGTCATTTAGCATTGTATTTTAATTTAATTCTGGAGCAATTTCAAGCCGGATGCTTTACCCACCACAGCTGCATCGTGCACGTAAGTACAAGTTATGCCTCTGACTGTTTTGGAGCACTTCTGTAACAGACCATGTCTGCAGGCCCACAGTGCTGAGAGATTTCTCATACAACCTTACACAACCAAATTCCAGTTAACTTTCTCTCTTATACATAATCTAAGAAGAAAAAAAATCCACAGCTCTTTGCAATATATATCTTGAAACAGTCTTAAGATGCTTACTTTCTACGAAATAAACTCTGATTTTTCCCCCCCTCAGCCATTGGCTCATTTCATGTCTTTTCTAAACTTTGTTTACTGAGCAGCTTCTCTAACATGCACAGCACAATTCTTAAGGAGTATCTCTTCATACGGGTGCACACATGACCCATATTCCAAGTACCTTTTCAGTTTAGTCCCAGCAGCAGTAGGAACACAAGGAAAAGATCTCGGGAAAGTAATGGAAGACTGGATATTTCCATCTCCCATATTTCTACTGATCTGCAGATGCCACATCTCCCTCACTTGGATGGGGAACCCAAATACTGACGGCGACGCCTCGAAGCTCATGAAAGCAACCTTTGAAAGGGGAGGAGTGGAAACCTGCGACAGATAAGGCAAAAGGCATCTTCAGCAGGAATTCCTTCGACAGAGAATCAAGCTAAATCTCAGCCACTTACTCCACTGTTACTGTCGGCTCTGCCGAGACTCGAGAGGAGCCGGTAGCAGCCGTGGACCCAAACCATTTTCTGCTCGGATCTACAATGAGGCACCAGCTTCAGCTACAGAGACTGAACTGAAATGTTAAGTCACAACATATTCCTTCTGAAGGATTCAGAGTATGAAAAGAACCGAAATCGAAGGGAAATCGGAGAAAATAGTTGCTGCTCTCACTGCATGAACAGGTCGGGATAGATCACACTTCGTTATCACAGGAGAGCTCTCAAATGTGGCAGAAACAATAAATAAAGCAGTTACTGAAAAAAGAAATAGCCTTTGTTTCGGAACCTATGACACTTTGCCCTCGCCGCACCTCGGGTCCACCCCACCACACCGGCTAGGAGAAACTCTCCCCTAAAGTAAGACGGACAGACAGACAGAAAGACTAACAACATAGTGTTGATCCTCAGGGCACAACCAACAACTCGCGGATAAGACTGGGCAGATCGAAAGGAAGACTCAAGATCACAGACGTACCTCGACAGACCCCAACGCCCCCGAGCCATTGAAACGTACCCGGGAGGAGACATTTAGCTCTGCGCTCACCGAACCCTGACGGCATAAAAAAGAACATAAACAAGACCGTAGAGAGGGACCCCAGGATAGCAGCTCACCTGTGCCGAGTTCCCGGGGCTAGGAGGGTCCTTCCCGGAGTCAGTGCCTGAGCCGGGTACAGCAGCCAGGAGACAGTCAGAAACCGCTGCCCTCCCGGGTCTCAGAAATGTGAAGTCCTTCTGGCCTGACTTAGAGGATAAACACACCTCGTAGGAGTAAGGCACAGGCAGGGTGCTGTTGTAGTAGTTGTACGGTGCTTTTGAGCCCAGGCTGGAATACAGTTCCTTATCAGAAGTTATAAAAACGGGAGGACTCTTTGAACGCCGGAATTTCAAGAACATTGTCAAAATTACTGTCAAAACGAATAACAAGGACACAACAGCAAGCGCCGCTACAAGAATAACGTTTAGATTGGACGTCAACTCAGACACAGAATCTCTGTCGCTCAGCTCCGGCAGCGCCTCCTGCAAGCTCTCGGCCAGCACCACGTGCAGCGTGGCCGTGGCCGACAGCGCCGGCTGCCCGTGGTCCTTCACCACGGCCACCAGCCGCTGCTTGGCCGCGTCCCTCTCCGACACGGCCCGCGCCGTCCGCACCTCGCCGCTGTGCAGCCCCACGCGGAACAGCGCCGGCTCCGCCGCCTGCACCAGCTCGTACGACAGCCACGCGTTGCGCCCCGCGTCCGCGTCCACCGCCACCACCTTGGCCACCAGGTAGCCCGCCTCGGCCGAGCGCGGCACCACCTCGAAGGCCGGCGACGAGGC